>CM040745.1:29467905-29727905 GCA_022829145.1 Albula goreensis
ATGGGAGACGTGGGTCATTACCATCGGCATTTGATTTATCATTCTCCAGAATCGGTAGCACAGATGGATCGAGTAAAATTCCCAATGTAGTGGGGGCGGCGGAGTGGTGCGACAGGACTTCTTCATGTGGACAACTCCTCAAATTTCAGTTCTGTAATTCTGTAATTTCACTTAACACTTCAATCATTGCTGTTTGGTTTTCAGCAAATTTTCCACATTCATACTTACACTGTCTTTCAAAACGTTCAGCATACACAATTCACCTTTGCTGGCTAGTTAGCTTGCCAAAGGCCAGAGGGGAAAGGGCATCACAAAGCGCAGTCGTTTGGACACGCCATGCATAACCCAAGCGTATGTTCATTCAGATCACTCCTCCACCGTGAATATCAGAAGCATGTGTCTGCTCCTAAAACTGACTTACAGTGTCAGAGCACTATATTTTTAGATGACTTATTAAATACATGTCGTTGTACATGATTTCGGAAGACAAAGTGCATGTAACTGATTAGTGATAAAATAATTAGTCCTACAATAAGTGTCCTACGTGGATCCCTGTTTTCCGCTCTCCATTGCACTCAATCAAGTTTCTGACAATCAGGGTTTATTTTATGACATTTTTTTTTGAAAATCACATTTAGACTGATAAACATTAGGGGAAATTAGCTGGTTACCTAACTGAAAAAACTGGATAGAAGCCATATGAAGAAGCACTGCTTCATTAAAA
Organism: Albula goreensis; assembly: GCA_022829145.1. Classification (NCBI taxonomy): domain Eukaryota; kingdom Metazoa; phylum Chordata; class Actinopteri; order Albuliformes; family Albulidae; genus Albula; species Albula goreensis. Next base: position 29,468,630 of record CM040745.1, read on the forward strand.
ACTATTATTATTAGTGGTAGTAGTGGTAGTAGCAGTAGTAGTATAAGTATTAGTATTATTTTATATTATTTTCTTATTCTTGAGAGATCAAGCTACACAAGTTAACATTTACATAACTTTTGTTTTTTGGAATTTACATTCCTAATTTGTCTTCCTTGCCATGCATTTTGCAGAAAAGAGAGTTGGTGTCAACTTGTATGATTCATGTATGTCTCACCTGTCTGTGGACATCTGGTCCGTGTTCAGTCAGGTATCCATGTCACAGCCAGACAGACTGGGTTACTGGTCAGTCAGATGGACCCTGGAGATTGTCTCGGGCTCGGTGTGAGATTGACTGAGCTACTGGTCACTGGGTTAAAGCACTAACTCAGTGCTGGACAGGTGAGCCTGATTTGGATCATAGTCCAGATTTATGAAGCAGTTATTAAAACAGATGCTAGAATATAAATATTTGTGGTATTCATGGCCAAATTTTACATTTTTAAAATAAAAAATGCAAATCATCTTAACACGTGTGTAGATATAATTTAAGAGAATTAGGCATAGAATAAAATTAGTGCATTTTGCTTAAAATACACATATTCCCAAATTGTCAGATACAAGATAATGTATATCAGTAAACATAGCCATAATTGTAACTCTCTTACATATGACTCAATTAGGCTGCTGCCAAATATTCAGTAGTAGTATATGTGTAGTAAATATAGTAACAATAATTTAGCTACCTTTGCTATTTTTGGTCAGGGTATTTTTATCATTTCCTTTTGCTGGCTAAGCCAGCGAACATGTTGCCAGTTCACATAAAGCACTGCTGGCATACAGGAGTTGCTAAACTCCATAGAGGGATATTGTACCTCTTTAGCAAAAGAGTGAAAAAGTAGGGATTTTCTGAAGTAGCTGATCTTTCTCAATTTCTGTTTCCTTCCCTGTTTATCTCTTACATTTAAGTGTATGGACATGGAAATTGCCAAACAAATATCATTTTTGGTAGAACTTTCTCACTTCTAACAAACCCAGTCTCAGGCCTTTGAGTCACGCACAGTTACCTGGTCAGGTTGGTATATTTTCTGGGAGGCTACTCCAGCACAAATAATTCATTTTAGATTGATACATTTCTTAGAATGGGGAGTCACTGAGTACAAAATACAGCTCACCAGACTGACCATCACATTCAGTTTACCCATCAATCATGCGCCTCAAATAAAGGCCAGATAGAGACCAACTTTTAATGCCTTCAATTCCCATTTGATATTGACCATTAGACCGAGATTATGTTGTCTCACTGTTCGCTCCGTCTGTTTCTTGAACTGAAGTTTGCACCTTTAGCAGACAAAATGGAACTCTTGGCCAAGATGCTTTCTGTTAGATCTTGTTCCAACTGGGCTAATCTGACATTGTCCGAACTCACTCCACTTCTGATTTTAATCATATCACAGCTGCTGCACACAACAGAGAGATAATCCCCATTGCCACAGCAATAAAGTTCAGTTCATACAAGCAAAAAATAATGGATCTGGAAGAGTGAGTTCTTTTGGGTGAGGTTTACTGTACCTCTGATTAGCTGATATTGTGCTATAGTTTGCCAAGTCAGAGCCGTTACTCCTAAAGTCGACTTGCTATCAATTACACCGTTTGTGCAAAGATATTACATTACATGTGTAATCAGGGACCACACCAAGGGCCAAAACAAAGAGGGACACCAAAGCTGCCTCTGAAGCAACGAGATGCTCTCTCTCTCTCTCTCTCTCTCTCTCTCTCGCTCTCTCTCTTATAAGTATAAAATATGAAAAACACAGTCATGAAAATGATATAAACCTGTCAACTTTGTAAGTATAATTTAACCATGCTCTTACGTCATATACATTCAGTTTTTGCTGTCCAGCATGACAGTATTTTGTGGGGGTGAAACGTTTCACTAACCTTCACGGTTTGGTGCATACCTTGGTTTATACACCACGGTTCAGTACATGTTTCGTTACACCACGTTACATAATAAAAGGACACAACCTGGAACTACCTCGTCATGCAAAGTCAATACAGAAAGACTTTCCAGATTTCATAGCCCAGACATAAATCTTATCTGTTATCTAACCTTAACTAAACTGTAACAGCAATATGAATTCAAATTGCATTCAAGCATACTAATTGCATGGCGTTAAATACTTTTACAATTGACTGAGAAAAATGCTGCATAAAGGAGCACTGTGTGCAACTCTCAAATGCCTAAACATATCAGTGAATTGCACCTATTATAATAAATACAATGTATTTGTTCAGTGAATTGCATATTTAGTGAAAAGACTTGTTGGCACATTCAGCTGGTGTTTTGGCCAAGGATCAACTAATATTTGTCCTTCATTTTATGTTTTTTTTTTTTTTTTTAATTATCTTTACAAACACAGTCTGACTAGTTCCAAAAACCAAAAATGAACTCAAAAACCCAACCTCAGCATATTTTCTCAAAGTCATAGTTCAGATATTGATTGAATCCAGGCTACTATCTGCATCACAGTTGGAAAAAGGTGTTCTGCTTCATGATACTGTGCACCGTGAACTTATTTTCCCCACTAATCAGCAAACTGCCACAATGAATCTGCAACACTATATTTCTACCTGCAATTTGCAGACTGTAGTCCATTAATAATTCTGCTGTGGTTGTGTGTGTGTATGTGTGTGTGTGTGTACCTGCAGTCCATGGCCACACATCTTGCAGTAGCCCTACTTCAGGTGGAATGGACATACTTACTGTTCGCTAGGACTGAAGGGCTGCATAGGACTTGAAAGTAACATGATAAGGAATGGTAAACACATGCATTGAGTTTAAAGGAAGGGTAAGGGTCTCTGATGGACAGAGCTGTATTATTCCTCAAAGTACTGTTTGTATAACTGTTGCCAAAAGCATTGCATCATCACAGTCATATTTACACTAGTAGCTGGTGCAAAACCTTCGTCCCAAAGCTAAAACCCAGCTGACTGTGAAAGTGGGTCATCTGGCTTCATGCCACATGTGGAGACTCCAGGACACTGGCGCCGTCAAAGCCCCCTCTCTGTTTAGGTTGAATTCAGACAGCTGTGCACGCTCTCACACACCCACACACACACACACACATGCACACACCTAAACTGGAAGTTCTGCAACACCTACATCTAGTCTTTGATCATGGAGCAGAGTGACCCGGACACATGCAGAGCCCAGAACTATAAACATGTGCACATCTGCCTACACCCAGGAACCTGGGCTACTGGCAGCTGTGCTCACAGCACTTTTTCCAGATGCAAATGTAAAACATTTTAGCGATCACAGTTATTGTTCACAAGATATAAGAGGGGCGTAGATATGACATCGGCTGTGCAGAAGGATTGAAAGAGTCTGGATTGTTTTTGGTTGATATTCATGTCAGATTGTTAGACACAGTGAAAAGTCGCAGTTCTGATTGTTGCACCGCCACCCTCCATTCGTCTGTTGTGGTGGAGGGCACAGTAATATACCGTACTCAGAGGAGCAGTCCTCCGTTGCGGGCACTGTAATTTACAGTTGAGCTCGGTGGTCTGGCTAAATCGGGTCCCCAGTGATGTGCTGGGACCTGAGCTACAGGGTGATTCTGAAGCACAGGAAGCTAACCGCCCTCAGATGAGCCTGGGGTCTGCTGAGCTCATCAAGGCCGACGAGCGAGCTGGCCGCTTCTGCTCCAGGAGGAAGGAAGTCAGATCTGGCTCCGTTCGCAACATCCTGACTCAGCACTGAATCGCCATTTCCCTCGAGAGCATTCCAAGCCGCGTGCCCGCCCGGCCCTGCCCACCGCCGCCTTGCCTCGCCTGCCCGTCATCCATGATCTCTGCTGCCCCGCCCACCTGCTTCCTGCTTCTGGTCAGCCGTTTGCCAGGAAACCTCCAGTCCGTGCCACAGAGCCCTTGATTGGCTGTGCTGTGATGATGGTGTGCTGGCTGTCCCTGGGGAAGGAACAGACCTCATAGAACTCACAGAGGGGCGTATGCATGTGGAAGCGTGCACGTGCGTCTCTGTGTATCTTGTCCATGTGTTTTGGGTGGGTAGGGGGTTGGGGTGAGACTCCTGCAGTGTAATAGAAGGAAGTGGACTTCTCCCTGGCCTTGAGATTGCTCCAGCAGACAGGGAGGGAGAGTGGGATATAGCGGGTACACGTGAAGGGGAAAGATGTTGGTGGGGGTTATTTTGTGGTTCATCACATTGTAAACCCATCAGTGGGTGTAGAGCAGAGAAGTGGAGGGGGGGGGGGGGCAAAGGGGGGCATTGTAACCCTCCACTGGCTCTCTACCTGCACAGAGTTTCCACAGAATTATGACTCTAACAGAGCCTCTTCGCTTTCCACCACTAACGCCCTCAGTGCACCGGTTTACCTCGGACTGATGTGGAAAGACCGCAGACCAGCTCCTGTCCATCTGTCCGTTCGTCAGGGAGGTCAGGGTGGAGGGATTTAGGAGGCAGCAGAGACTCTGACGCTGAGTATGGAAACAGACCTGAGGAGGCAACCCCCCCCCAACCCCCTAGCCCCCCGTTTCTCCACTTTAATCAAATTCAAAGCACATGGTCGCTGAAGGAAAGATCACGTTTTCGCTCATCTGCACCAGACATTTTTCACGTTTTCTTCTTCATCAGCATCTTGTCAAGCATTCCATGACATCCAGGGTGGGCAAAGAGACACAGAGAGAAAACAGATGAAAAGGGAGAGAGATGGATAAGTCTCATCTCTTTGGGTTAGAGAAAAAAATGGGAGAAAGAGTGTTAGACAGAGACAGAGGGCAACTCATAAACATGGATATTTGTCTCCTTGGTCTGACAGCACACAGCATTGAGAAAACCCTGAACAGGCTCCTTTGATCACATGTTCCCAAAGGGAGGGTGTCAGTTATGGGCCCTAGCTAATTATCTGCTTAACAAGAGGCCACAAGCTAAATCTGTCACCTCTGTGAAGCTCCATAATAGAGGCTATGTAGGATACAGGCCAGACGTGCCTTTTCCCCTAACCAGAGAGCAGATTTGATTGCTGCCAAGGGTAGTGTAAGAAATATAGAAATGCAATGGAGTAGCTCTTGCTTTGTAATAATTTTTATATAGTCTCTTATTTGGAGAAACTTGAGAAGATTTGTGAGAATTTTTTTTGTTCCCTTTCAAGTAAATTCCAGCCACCCCTGAAAGGAATGGGAAAGGCACATGTTTTGAGGTCAGAGAGAACAACAACAACAGCCCGAAGATCTGCTGGATGGACTGTGGATTGCCTACAACATCCAGGGGCCATTACATTCATTTCAGTCAGGCCTTGTGATCTTCATGAAATTAAGCCATTCAGTTCCCTACTGTTAAACGGCTGTCTGCTCAGGTCAAGTTAAACCTGGATGTGACTCTGGCAGAATATGATCCTGGCAGTCACTGATTTTAATTTTATTTTTGGGTACTGAGCTTTCATGCTTTTAGCTGCACAATCACTTTCAGATGTAAGGAACAATGAAATGTGCAGAAGACATACTCATAAGTTATTGATTAACAATAAGAAGGGAGAGAACCCAGACCAGCTTTTTTTTTTATTCTGCTCTGTTTTTAAAGCTTGTTGTTTTGCCTCTAATGAACGGGATTGTGCATGGGGCTGGAGGTCATAAATGAGCAGTGGGAATAGCAGGCCTGGTTTCATGGCATGCCCACGTGAGAAAAGCGGGCCAGACTTTAGGCCCTTTTAACCAGGCCGACTGCGGAGCAATTAGTGGGGAATCACTGGGGCAACACAGAGCTTTCATAGAAAGGAGGTGTCTAATTCTCTTATTTCATAGAACGGATATGCCTTATTTAAACAACAATTTTAGTATCCTTAATACTAAAAAAAATTGCCTGAGCCCATATTTTTCTAAGGGAAACATACAGCAGTCAACAGCCATTATAAAAAGGTTAACCAGTTTATGAGCTGGTTAGCTTTCAAAAAGACAAAATCAATATGACAAAATGTTGTCATTCATGTAGCATTACCTTTACAATAATATTCACCACAACTGAGCTTGAAATGACCTCTGTGACCGTTGAACACCCATCTTCAGTTCTCCCCCTAGTGGTTTTGACACCACACTGCAATGAACTAACTCTGCCTAGACTTGCCTGGACATGTCAGGTTTTGACAATGTTGCCAACTCTCCATAATTAAATTCACCAGATCTTGTGACTTGTGACTGACAGTTCAAAGGCAGATGTCCTCCTGCATTAAACTGGCCATCTTATGAGTGTGTGTCTCGCCACTCTGGACTGTTTGCTATAATTAGCACTACAACCATCCATGCAATAATTGGCTAAGTGGGTGTATGCGTTTTAAGTGGTACGTGTTTTCAGTTGGTCCTGTTTTTCATAAAAGAAGAAAGGAGGGCAGTCTTCTTCAAATGGATCCAGAGAAAATCAGACTGAACTGACTTTCAGCAAATGGAGTAAGTAACAGGATACCTTCCTGTGTACCAGGCAGCAGGTGCTGTAGATCAGCATGAATACAGGTGCTTAGCTGTGTTGGAGAATGCTTAATTGAATACCTAATTAATGCTTACTTTATTTGAATTAGTCTTTTTGAACTGCACTAGGCCAGTGACTGATAGCCATACAATGATTGTGTTTAATTCAGGAATTCAGCATGCAAGCAGGCAGAGTAAAACCTTCTCCCATTTCATGCACTAAGAAATATATAAATTGAAAGTGTCAATGTGTACAACAGGTTGGAAAAGCATTCAGTTACAACGTAGCAAACTGAGGTGAGAATATCTCTTCCTGCAGAAAAAGCTCAAACTAAAAAAGCAAGTTTGTGAGTATGTGTGGTGTTGTTTAAAAGAAACTATTCATATGGTCTTTTCTCACCCACAGATTTCTATATTTACCATTATTGCCCACTTATAGAGACATTATCATCGCACACTATGTGCTGCTTTAGAGAAGGCAGGCACAGATTCTGCTGAAAAGGTCTTGAGAAGAGATCCTGGCCACTAGCTGCTGGGGACACAACTGTGCGCTACCTGACACACCTCTGACAAACCTTTGTATCCACGTGCGTGCTCACACATTTGTGCTAATGTGTGTGCACACATATGTGTGTGTGTGTGTGATGGTCATGACAGCTATAAACCATTTCATTCCCCACCCAGAGAATCGCAGCAGTTTTTTTTTTAAGTTTCCCCCTGACTGAAATATAGGGGGCAGCGTTGCACTTTGCCATCACATTGTGGCTTTGGCGATTCAGGAACAGACCAAAGCTATCACGTTTCAAGAGCAGAACTGCATCTCTTCTGGTGGCAGACTGCTGCATGATGGGCACTTTGCTTTCAGCTGAATTCCGCTGCACAGACTCAGCTAAATGAAGGATAAAGGAATGAAGATGATACAGGATGACATGCAGACAGGAATCCCAAGGGATTCCTTCAGTATAAAGTGAAAAATCTAAACTCTTAATTAGGAGGTTAAAGTTAAGGGTTGAACTTCACATGACTGAGTAATAATGGAGATAATTAGAAGAACAGACAATGGGTAAGTTTTATCTGCAAATACATTACTGAAAAAAAAACTCTGTTCAGTTGCAGCACAAGAAGTGAGCAACATGCCACGTTATCCAATAAACCTTTGAGATCCTAATGCCAGTTGAACCCGTATTTTCTGTTCTTGCCATATTCCTGATTAGCTCATGATAATTCCAGAAACATTCGTTTATTTGGATCCCTGTTAGCTGCTACCAAGGCAACAGCAACTCCTCCTGGAATCAACATAAACCATTTAAACAGAAAACACACACATTAAAATATATTCAACTCATGACCAAGAAGGCTAGAGAATAATAAACTAATAACATACATATGCTAATCATCAAGTGTCATTTATGATATCACAGCAGCAACACAAACATGTAAGATAAAGATGAGGAAATAAATTAATTCCATATATATGATAAATAAATTATGACATTTGAGGCATCAACAGATAGTTGGTTTACAAATAAATTTATGCTTTCAGTCTATAAACATTTTGCACAATGAGAAAGACACAAAATAAGAGAGGAAATTCAGACTTGAATTAAGAGTCTAAATATGCTGTTGTTGATATTGTCAAAATGCGTGCAAATGTACAGGACAGGGGAAATACTGGAAATGGCTGGAATGAAAATTTAAGAAATAAAATTTAAAACATGGGATGGGCCAGGCTTAAATTCCTCTGCCTTTTCACTCTAAATCACAATGATCTTTCCTTCTTTACTGTAAATGACACTAAAAGGGTGGTGTAGAGAATGAATTCCAATATTCTGAGAATCGAGGGGTTGTAGTCCTAGTAATTTACTCTTGAACAAGTCTCCTGAGTGAAAACAGTATAAATAAACTTTCTTTCTGTGTCTCAGTGAGTGTTTTAAGCTGTCCTACGTTGCTCCAGTGACCGACGCTTTCCATGTGTTCTCCTGTGAGTGAAGCTTTCCTTGTGTTTCTCTGTGAATGAGGCTTACTTCCCATTGACTTCCTGTGCATGATAAAATCTTTTGCTTTGTGACCACTACAAAATCTGCCTTGGTTGCTCTTTTGGTGTTTGATGTTTGAAGCTGCCCCTCTGTATTCCTGTGAGCTTTGAAAATGTTACAGTCCCACCTTTGACTCCTGGTCTTTGGGTTCCTGTGAGATTTTAAAATGTATTTTCCTGTGCTTGAGGCTGGGTCTTTCTGTTCCAGTGAACTCTTAAAACATTACGTTACCATATTTGAAGCTTGCTCTTTGTGTTATGGTGACTTTTTAAATGTTGCAGTCCCGATTTTTAGGCTTAGTCTTTGTGTTCCTGTGAGCTCATAAAACTTTATACTCCTGTCTTTGAAGCTTGCTGTTTGTATTCGTGTGAGCTATTGAAGTTTTACATATGTATGACTATTTAAAGTTTAATGTTCCTGTGACCTTTTGAAGCTTAATGTTCCTGTGCATGTTTGAAGCTTCCATTTTGTGCTAATGTGGGGTTTTGAAGCTTTACGTTCCGGGTGTGTGTTTGAAGCTGAACCTTGCAGGTCCCATGAGTGTTTGAAGCATTCCCCAAGAGCTCCTGTGAGAGCCGTGTTTAGGAAAAGACAGGAGGGGGAGGGGGGAAGTACAACCTCTGTGGTCAGTGAACTCCGGAAGCCTGACCATGAGAGTGGCCTGCTCTCCACCTCAAGGGCTCAGACAGCAATCCAAGAATTCAGCAGAAAGAGCCAAGTTGGGTGACTGCCCTCGGCTACAGTCGGAGACGAACAGGGTCACTGTGTCTCATGTAGCGTTTGTATATCTGACAGGGAGTGCGAGGCCTCCAAGTTTCTCTTGCCCTTTTGATGCATATAAAAATCTGTCACCAGGACTGAGCACCAAAGCTGCTGATTTGGGTCAGTGTCTTGAGGCCTTGGGCTTGCAAACTATGGGTCATGACCCATTGGCTGGTCTTAAGTGACGGGTTGAGATAGGTCACGAGATACACATGTTCTGTGTTACCCTGTACAAAGACAGTCAAGGAATCCATCTAACCATGACACTGGAGAGTGTGTACACTCATCTTTCCAAATATACCTTTCACCTACACTTGCACCAAATGATGTTGTAGTTTGTTGAAATAACTTCTATTATCTGTTGTGAATCTGACAGCTGATTGTTGTCTAAATGTAATGTACACCCTTTACATTACATACATGCGAGCATTGGCTACATACGTAACCATATATTTTATCTTTTATAAACGATATGTACAATTTATTGTGTGGTGGCTAATAGAAAATGTACGAATTTATGAACAGGGTCCTGGGCTGTGAAAGTTTGTTAGTCCCCGCTCTTAGCCACTCTACTGTGGCTGAATGTCCTGAGATGAGACAGAGTAAAATGACAAAGCAAAAGTGACCCATGTGAAACGTGATCTTAGCCACAGCAAGGAATCAGATGTACCTTCGTCCCGCATGATCATTGTGCCATATGTATTGTCTTGTTACCTCAATATTTCTCTGTAAGACCACTTGCCCGTATGGCTCTACTGGAGCATCAGTGTAGCAGTGCATTGTGTTACTAAGGGATTATGAGCTAGTGCACTGCAATGCTGGTGTGCCTTGACAATGGGAGACTGTTTTGTTAAACAGTTCGCCTTGTACCAATATAAACCACTCAGTGTATTTTGCAACAGCAGGGCTATTCCGTTTATGGCCTCCACCTCCACCCTGAACTTACCCCACTCCCACTCCACCTTCATGATTGACCTCTGACAGGTCTGCCCTTTAAGACCCTGTCCTGAAGGAAGCACATAGCTGCTGGAGGTCAGGATGCACCAGTAAAGAAAGAACAAGAATATCTAATTATGTTCACCTGTCAGGAGTGATGTGTGTGCAATGTCACCTTTTGAAGCCTGGAATGTGGAATGATACAGCACGCTGCATGGTGTTTCTCTATCCTGCTCATCTCATGAGCATGAGTGATCAGGATCAGAAACTGATCTGGGTTTGTGGCTCTGTGCGGGACATGTTTTGGGGAGCAGTTCAGGGGTGGAGTTATTTTCACCTCATGCAGCCTCAGAAATCTTTGGCCATTCCAGAATGTCTTGATTATGTAGCACAGCTGTCTGCACTTGTCTGCACTTGTTGATGGCCATCCCGGTCATGGTGTTTACAGACAATTTTGCAGGTTGAATCTTTGCAGGTAATTATCACTGGACATCTTTGCAGCCATCATCTCCAGGAAACAGGACAGAACTTGACAGAATGGTCAAGCAGAGGAGAATGGCTTGATCTGTGTCTTGGACCAAATTAAATTCATCAAAGAAAGACCAAAGGGATAATGAACAGATTTGGAAAGAAACTGATAGAAACAAACATCTCAGGTCTCCTGTAATTTTCTGATATAATTTCTGAAAATGACATAACAATCCACTTTACATAATTTTCTTTTTTATCACTGACAGAAAACCTTATTTATGTAATTATTTTTTAAACAGGCAACTCCTTTCTTGTAGCTGGAGTGCTTAAATATACATGTGTAAAGACTAAATAGTAGTATTTGTCTTTCATACGATAAAAGCAATGTTCGCCATTACTTAAAATGGCTAAAGAAAGTGATTTATAGTTATATTTCACAGATACTGAAAGTTACATTCCCAAACAATAGTGCCACAACATGTCATTTTGTCCAGTTATGACTGTATACATTTTTGTCATTGGAAAAAATTATGATAGTTTTGGTGTAATGGTCAACCTTGTATCAAATTAATTGATAAGAAAAGTTGGAATATCTGCTCCTGGGTTTATTCCCTGTTTGGTTGACGAGTGTCACAGGCCTCTGATTTCCATATTTCTGAGGTTCTGCTGTATCTGTATGCATTTTGAAAGTTCATGCTAATTATTGGCTTGCTCGCTAATATGAACAAGCTTGCAAGCTGTATATTTTGTTTGCATTTATCCCTGTTTGTGGTCAATTAGCCTTGTTTTGTTTTGAAAAGTTTTCTGACCTGTTTTCATGGCTAATAATTAATGATAGCCAGCTAGCTACATTCTTGGTGGTGGGTTTCCATTAAGTGTGACATTTTAGTTTTTAGTTCCGCCTTTGTGATGTCATATGTTTGATGGTCATTTAGATTCATGAGGTCAGGTACAGGATAAGTCTCGTTATGTAACTGGTGGATACTCACAGAGGTGTGTGTGTGTGTGTGCGCGTGTGTGCATGCGCATGTTCCCGGAAACCTGTCTGAGACAGGATCCCTGGCTAATGTTTCAGAAGGTCAGAAACACTGCCTTAAGCCGTTACTCTGTGACCTCCTCATTTCAGCACACCCACGCTCTGCAGCCCGGGGCCCGGGGGCTCTTGTGATTCTGGGAGGCTCTAACACAAGCAGAGATCTGCAAATGTGTACGTGAGTACACACCTGTGTGTGACCCCCTGGCCACTGTTTGTGAGTACCACCCACACAGACAAAGAGTGGGGGTGGCGGGCTTGCCAAATTAGGTAACTTAGCAGCTGTTTTGTCTCCTGCAGAGTTATTGACATTCAGAATGTTTACATTATATAGGAGTTTAATTGCTCTAATATGTATATTTATTAACTGACAAGGTGATATGGAGGCAATTGGTAAATATTCATTTATTCACTGATATGGAGTTGTTCCACCCCTTGCCTTTAGAACTGCTTCAATCCTTCTTGGAATGCTGTTAAACAAGTTTAAACTGTCTCTGGAGGGATACTGAAAGCATTTCTTTATGAGGGAAAGCCTCTGGATGGTCCAGCGTACCCTACACTAAAGGAGCTCAGAAAGGAAGCACTGAAGCACCTTTCCTTAGCATTTAGAGACCAGCTCAACCAGCTCTCATCATGGCTGCCACTTAGATACTTCCAGGTCATTTCACTCAGTTAGGAACCTTCCTAAGCAAAAAAGATTTAGTATTGATCCTCTAATAGAGCAAAGCACCCCGAAAACCATCACCCTACAATCCCTCTCCAAAGTACCCCTTTATAAAAGGTCAAGCACAGTGGCACCAGGGAGGTGGTTTTCAACTGCTTTGCTCTCAGAAGCCCAATAAGTACAACAAATTATAGTCAGACAACTCAAGTTATGCCCAAGTAAAGAAAAAAGAATCACTTTCATTAACAGCTGAGGATGACAGGAAGCTGCCATTAAGCGTAAGAGATGGGATTTGAGGCTTGAAAAGCCTCTCCAAGGAAAGTATCTTCAGGCTAACAATCTACATGATTCTTATTGCAACTTTATTGCCCATAAGTTTAGCTTGACCAGAAATGAATCAATTAAATATCAACTGTCTTTGCAGTGAGGGGTGTTAATAATGTTAACATCCATTTTTTATTATAAAAAGTATTACTTGTTGAATTTAAGCTGTTGTCCTAACAAATGAGTTTGAATAAGCACATATGATGTTCAAAATGTTTAAGTCATACAATATAGCACATTCTTAGTTAATCTTGCAAAGCCTGTTCACTCACCCTTTGCAAGAATGCCAATAATACTGTGATGATTGTATATACAAGTTGTTACACTTCAATTTTTCTTGCTGAACTATCAAAAAAGCACTCTTACACTTTATATGTTTATCTTTCTAGAAGGCCCATAAATCCAGGAAACAAGTAGTAGATATGCTCAATTTCCCGCTGGAGGATCTCCAGCAATATCCCAAGTGAGGCCTATCTATGAAAAGCAATCTCTTTTAAAGGCACTCTGGTGACTGTCTGCTCTGCCAGTGCTGGTGAAGAGCTGGGCTCTGTGGACATCCGGCAGGAACCAATTTTGAAAACAGAGAGAAAAAGATGAGTGCATGGGAGCTAGCTCTTGACATGGACATTGTCACTGTCAAGATAGCCTCTGCCTGCAGCGGCCTGCTGTAGAAAGCGTGGCATCCGATTTAAAGGGTTCCAAAAACAACCAGATGAACACATGGGAATGAGCAAGGTGGAATCTGTCATAGATATCTGTTGTGATACATCTCATCCTTTTATTTTTCCCCAAGCAAAGTCTATCGAGGCAACAGTGGCAGACACATGGAGCAAAACTGAAGCGAGAGAGAGAATGAGATGCAAGACTTTCCATGTGGACAACGTCAATGTCAGTATTCCTCTCGTTGCAAAATGTTTTCTGAAATAACTCCATTGACCTTTCCCCTAATGAACCTCTATAATGGATCTAATTGCGCAAGGCACAAAAGTCTAAGGCAAGTTCGACAGCACATCACATGCTGAAGTACTGAAACCTCATACGTCTTGAGGGTAGTAGTGACCACACATGGTATGGCATCTGTGGATATCACAGCTGTCGTGAGTGTCAGGTAAAGCATACATAAAATATTTGAGGAAATGAAAGAATGTTGTGCATGTCTTCAAACCCAGCTGAGGTATATTGAGAGCCACGGTTTGTATGCTCATAAGTGTCTGGTTTGAGGAGAGGACAGTAAGAGCCATGGACTCCATCTGTCTCAACAGGGCAGCTTGGCGCTGGTTTCCACGTCATTGAAGAATGTGACTCCATCTTTGCAGACAGCCATTCAGGACAAGACATGGTTCACACACAACAATAACACAGGCAGTCAGAGAAACCCAGTGTATAAGGTAGCTTCTCATCTTCTCTCCCTCCCTCTCTTTCACCCTCTGTCTCGGTGTGTTTCTCTCCTTGGGCTATTGGAAATGTTTTCAAAATTCTGTCTTGGGAAATATAAAATATGTTGGGCAAAACTCCTTTGTGACAAGCCATTAAACGTTGTTTATTTATTTTTTTAACATAAATTAACCCCCGCTGAATTGACATGGAAGTTACTGTTCCATAGAGTAATGTAATCTGACTCAGTGCCCTTAACATGGTATGGTGCTCATTTTTGTTTGGAATGTTTTGCTTCCCTGAGATAAAGATGGTTACAAGCCTGTTGCTATTAAATAAACATTTTAATTGGGCCAAGCTGTAGCACCATTAATTTTACAGTGTATTTCTGTGCTACAATATTCATGAGTTGTGTATGCATGATATGCCACTTTTGAAGGATGGGTACAGTTACACTATTGTGTAAGAAATGTTATAAATTGTTTAACATAACAGAGCACAACCCTTACTGAATTAATGAAGAAGTTAAACATTATGTCACTTAAACATGAATAAACACACTCATATTCACTCGAGTGTATAACTTTTTCTGAAATATGTCCATCCCAAGACCATTATTTTCCTTTTAGTAATCCATTTTAAATGTTCCAGTAATCAATTGCAACATTAATTTAAAATTGTGTGCAACTGCCAGAAATACAAATTTCAAACACTTTGGTTTACACATTTAAACATAAATGTGTGCACTTTTAAAGACAACACATACTGAGTGTCTTTCACAAAGTATGTGAGTGTCACAGTGTGTGTGTGTGTGTGTGTGTGTGTGTGTGTGTGTGTGTGTGTGTGTGTGTGTGTGTGTGTGTGTGTGTGTGTGTGTGTGTGCTGGGGTGTACTAAACAGCCCACCGCTCACCACATGAAAAACCTTATATTTCTGTTAAATAACCCATATTTTCTCAAGGCTTTCTAATAGTGTGTTGAACAGTCTGTTATTGGAATGAAATATTCCAAACCCTGCTATAGTTAGCTAGCCTATTAGTGGGATTGGTAAAAACCATATTTATTTTACTTCATTATTTTCCAGACCTGACTACAAAAAGAATTTCAACTCCAGAATCATGTATACTGGACAGCAGAGTACCAGTGTGTATACTAAGCACTGAATATTTATTTTCCACTCCCATATGTTCCATTTTCAATAAGTAATGAAGAATAGAAATGGAAAATTGAAAAACTGTAGTTGCAAAATCTTTTCCTTGATATATATATTTGTATGTGGCCATTGGATTATGCCATTTAATTTCACTTTATGTCACATATCTGTAACATTTATCATTGTTCGCCCACCTAATATTTGCTATAGGTCGTTGTCAAATTTCACTCACTTCAACATGTACAAATACCTAGCAAAACCTGATGTGTGTTTTTTCAGTCATATGGTTTCAAATTGTTTGAGCTTTTTCTCCTTTCTGGCAATAGATTGCTCTGGTGCTACTTCACTATGCTAGCAAGGAGCATAGAAAAATCATGAGCATGAACTAGAATGAAGACTCTTACCAAAGGCTTCTTACAAAGGAAGAAATGCAAGCTGTATTTCTTGAATAAAGATCATATTTTCTCCTTTTTTACACAAAGAGAAGCTAGAATTTTTAGAATCCTAATTTATGTTTCTGTTTGCCTTCCATTGCCATCTGTGCTAAATGGAGAGTGTTTTGATTTCACTTTAATGCAGATTGCATGAAGCAATGACACAAATTTGTTTCAGGTTTCTCCTTCAAGTGTATCCAGGATCATTTGGGAACATGTGAAAGGTGTTTTCCTCAGTAAAAGTATGGACAGCTAGTGGGTGTTGTTCTCCTCCAGATACTGTGATATATCAGACTTAGACAGGTGGTAAGAGCAGGATTGCTGTGTGCCTGAAGTTATTTGACTGATATGTATGCAGGTAGGGAAGGGCTGTTGTTTTTTCTGAAGTTATATAACAGATACACAGGCAGTAAAAGAGAGGCTGTGCTAACCCACCAGCTGGCAAAGGCAGCACAGCCCTGTTGACAAGACCAGCCTTGCTTTGTCATTAAGATGAAAGGACTGAATTGACCAGGAGAAACAGCTGTCCTCTGAGTGGAAATATTGTGATTATAGCCCTGTTGAGCCAGCCATTGATGTACAGAACCCTCTGTAAAAAAGGAAGGACACCTGGGTCCACAGGTCTCTCTCCAGAACCGCTGAGCTGCGGCCGCTCTGTTTTCAGCCCGATTTTACCTTGATCTGGAGGTGCTCATTAGGGCTATTGGGAGGGAGTGATTGCAGTGTTTGGGGCACGTGCAGGTGACTGTATGTTCAGCAATGCATTCTATCCTCGTCTTCCACACCACTGTTATCAACAGCTGGAGATCAATGTGTCCATAGGCTGTTGAAGGTGCAAGAAAGACACTTGCTGCTGTGGTCTCAGTAAAAAGCACGAAAGATTTCTCTCCCTCCATGGTATACATTAATATCAATATCACTGTTGCTCATATAACTCTTCTGGACGCTAGCATGTTATATTGCATTTCAGTAGCGCTGGATAAGAGAGTCTGCATACTGAATGGAATGTAAAATTTAGGGCTATGTTTTTGATAAGAAGGTGACCTTTGTGTCTGTGTTGGACCATTTGAGTTACGATAACTAGTATGTCTCATAGGTGTCCCTGATTCAAATGTTATGGAAGTTTGGGCCCATTTATAACACCCTCAGCAGTTGCACCTGTCAACCCATACAATGAGTCAAAGGAAACCATTAGTTAAGTATTTAAGAGTGTGGAATGCCTGATTAGAGTGTGTTTTTTAACGATTTGTTGTAAATCTAAAGGCCCAATGTAGTTGCCATGGAGCTGAAAACTTTTGAATTTAGACTCATGACATTTGATTCAGACTGATTCATGAGAATCATATTCACAGGCAGGGAATTGCAAATAGGTGCTGATGAGGTCCAGAAATTGTAGCTGCAGAGTAATATGTCATAATTCTGGACTTCACCCCCATCAGTACCTCTTCCATCTATTAAAGTCATCCTCGAACCAGAGGAGGAACAGAAATAAAAAAATAAGCTCCAGTGATTCACAGAGGGGTTTTGGCTGAAACAAATCCTCAGTGTGTTTCATACATGGTCCACTCCTTTGTTAATCCTCTAATAATGCAGATATGCTGGATCCGAAGGCTGAATCGGTTGCTGCCTTATCCACCAACTAGAAAGAAAACAGTGGGTTCATGTTTTCAAAGTGCTTGGTATACCCCACAGGTTACAACTCTCAATGTGCAAATCATCAGTTACCTGAGACACCCAGCCAACTGGGGGGGCCTCAGGAACGTGTGCTCCTCTCTCGGAAACCCGCAATGCCAACATTCTTTTCCTGCACGTTTGGTGAAACCAGAGAGCTTAAAAAGGCTAGAAAAAGCAGCTCTGTTTACTGCCTGGGTCTGCAGATTCATTATGGCCATTATAAAGTTCTGTTTTCCTTGGAAATTGGTCTGGGGTAACTCATTTTGACGGGATCCGTTTAGTCCGGCAGTAATTAGTCTTGTGAAACAAAGATAGTAGGGTTCATATTAGAGCAGAAATCATGTAAATCCACAAGCACGTGCTGTATGTCAGCTATATGAGAATTGCGTAATCAAAATGCAGAAAATCTGCAAATCATATGCAGATTTTACAATTCTTCTTTCTGTTCCACCATCATTGTGAAGCTGTGCTATTTCATACTGAGACACACATTCCCACACACGCACGCACACACACACACACACACACACACACACACACACACACACACACACACACACACATGCATACATGGATGCAGGAACACAAACTAACAAGCAAATGTACATTAAGTCACTTGCTGAGTCACAAAAGTCTGGACAATGAACTCTGTTTCTTGCATTTAATGGCAGGTCAGAGAATTCAGCTCTCTAGGATGTGGGCTGTAGTTCTAGTCTCTATACTGGATAAAACATTTTTATATAATGAATGCAATGTTATGGAATCTCCTAAAATCATCACATTTCATTTGAGCCTTCTCTCTGTGATGTTAGAATAAGTAGGTGATTCTTCTCTGTGGTTGTTTGCATGGTGATGCCCCACTGTCAGGTTAGTGAGGTGATCCACCCCATCACACTCTGTGATGGCACAATGAGGAAGTTATCCACCTACTCTTAGTAATTAGAGTATCAGAGGAGAAAAAATGTTTCACCTGTTCTCTCACTGGTGACATGACCCATCTGCTCCCTAGGCACCACTGGAATTAGTAGAGGAGGTTATACACTTACTGGCACAGAGCTCTAAGAATGAGAAAGATCTCTCTCAACACTATCAGACTGATGCAGTGACTCACACACTTACTTGTGGCTCAGAGTGAGATGAGTCAAATTCAAAGGCTTCCTCAGCACAGGAGGACTGGAGAGGTGAAGAACTCTGTGATAGCTAGAGCTTTAGTAGCATGGTCAAAAATGCAGATTCTGCTTATGGAGCCAGTCCTGTGAATGGCATAGAAAAGGGGGCACTTTCTGTGAATGGTTTCATTTATCCTTGCAAAAATGTAGGGAGCCTAGCTGAGTGAGTCACATAGCTGGGCAATGTCTGATCCTTAAACACAGCAGGAAACTGTAATGAACCCAGTTCCACTATGAGCAGCTGAAAGCAGGAACTCAATGAGGGTATAGTGTGAGAAATCATTTTGAGTTCATTTTAAGAATGTTTTTTGTATACCATTACACCAAAGCTAACTTTTGATGTGTGTCCTGCAGTCTCCAGGGAAACATGCTGGAGTATGACAAACATATGCACAAGCACACCTCATATTCGCACAAACAGACAACAGTACAGTAACACAAATGCTACTCTAACTTGCACAGACACACTCATGCATACATTACCACATTCTTAAAGACACACATGCACACACTACACACACACACATATATATGGCCCACACATATGTGTACATGAACGCGCACACATGCTTGCACGTACAGAATCTGGTGCCGTCAAAATGAATTTCACTGAATGGCACACTATGTCAAAGTTTGGTTTTGAGCCACAACAAACCTAAGAGCCATTAGAGTGGGGGGAAAAAGGCAAGCCGTCCCCAAATGCCCTGGGAAAATAACACTGTGACATCTTCAGCTCAACTGAGATGAACCCACAACTTGCAGTCAATTAGCTCTTAGTATATAGGGAGGGTACAAAAAGAGAACATGACCTGCTGTTTTTCTTACAGAGGGCCTCAGAAGCAATGCTATGCAGACTGGTAGGGGCTCTTCTTATGCAGCCAACTCCACAGGACATCTATACCGATATTAATGTTCTGCAGAGTACCCTAGGATACCTGTTTAACCCTTCAGAGACTCTCGGAGAACACTGCGAGGCCTCCTCTGCTCTATCCTGCTCTGAATTGACGTACTGATGGCAACTCATCTCGCTGTGCCAGGACACTCGGGTTTATTTGGTCAATGAAGCTGCCAGCGTAGGAACTTTCAGAATCCAAAAATACCAATAATTTTAGTGATGACTAATAATTGCTTCCTGCAATAAACACAATATTTATGGGCCACTCCATGTAAAACCAAACAGAACTTCTCTT
This sequence comes from Albula goreensis, assembly GCA_022829145.1. Taxonomy (NCBI): domain Eukaryota; kingdom Metazoa; phylum Chordata; class Actinopteri; order Albuliformes; family Albulidae; genus Albula; species Albula goreensis. The sequence continues at coordinate 29,488,308 of CM040745.1, forward strand.
CTGTGAGAGGTTTTGGTTTATTGAGTATCTAGTGTCAACAGTTTCTTTCAATAATATTATATACGTTCTGATAATATTTTTAGTATACTTTAATCATTTATTTATGTATCTACGTATTTATAATACCATTATAACATATAATAATATTGTAATAATGTGTCATAATTATATTTAAATTATTTTTTAAGAAAAATATGTTTGGCAAATACCAAAATGTTGAATATGCAGTGAGCTTTAAATAAGCAGTCCTGAAGGAGCTAGGCTGAATCAAATTTCCATGTCAGTCAGGATTAGCTTTAGGTGTAGGCACAGTGATTCTGGGTCAGAGGTTTTAAGAAAGGACCCAGCTCTCCAATACCCAGTCAAGGTCGTACAATCTGCAGGGACCCCCGTGAGCATGCCCAGTGGTACCCTGACCTGCAGCAACCCCTGTAGATTTGCAACCTCAGCTGCGCTAGCTAACAGCATGTGCGAGTCCCACATCTGTGGAAACAAACACAGTCAAACACAGCATTTAACCAACGTCATTTTAGGTGACCCTGCTTATTTTCCTTCTATCAATTCTTGCTGGAAGTTTAAATTTAGAGCCATGTCTTTTATCCCGGGAATGGGGGTTAGAATAAATAACCAAATGAATAAATAGAGTTGAATAACATTATGCCTTCTGAAGAGTGGACCCTCTTCAGGTGACAAAGATAATGTTGGACATTGAATGGTGTCGAGCACATTTATGTAACATCTTACTTATGGGTGGAAAGAGAAACATAGTCAACCATGACTGTGGGCCAAATCAAACAACGTGTTGCACAATAGGGTCCTTACACCTTCTGCAGGAGAAGGGAAATGCTGGGCCGGCCCTGGTGAAAGTGAGCCCCAGGAAGTCATTCTGCTGTGTCCCAAGGCTGATTGTGCTGTGGTGTTATCTTTGAAACAAGACCCCCTCGTGCTGGCCAACACCAGCTGGAAAAATGAAACAATAAGGAATTGTATAAAATTGGCCCCCCCAGCTTCACAATGTCAGTCTGTGGCAGGGTAGTGGTGGAGGGGTGCTAGTGTGGGGTCTGCCACAGAATCAGTCTAGTCTGTAGTCACAGGTCTATGACAGTGTCAATCTATGGTAGAATTAGGGGGTCTATCAAAATGCCATCTATAGTAGCATGAAGGGGGCCTGTCAGTGTCGATCTAAGTTTGAGTAAGGGTGCTTGTCAGAAACACACTGTTCACTGTTCTGCCTTGTAGGTTCAGTGAGAAAAATGGAATCCACTAAAATTATACGGCATTGGCTATCATCTACAGGCTGACCTACGAATAAGATAAGTTTGTTCTCACATTTTGTATGGCAACATCTTTCAAACCCTTTGTCACATACATACGCGCGCACACACACACACACACGCACACACATTCATGCAGCTATATAGTCATCCCGCTCTTTGGTAACAGCCTTTGCGTGCAGCATGTTGAGGTACAGGAGAAAAAATGCCGTCCTTGCACCTTGCGTTCCTCAGTCAGACTCTGGGTCAAAGAGGGGTTTATTTGACTAATTTGTCAGGAAGTTCATGTTTAACAATGACTTTTGTGGATTCTGTAGCGTGAGGCAGAGGAATTTTCATGCTGAGGAGAGTATTGTGGTTTGCCCCGGACTACATTCTGGACAGAAACCACACATAGCACACAATCTTAACGGCGCCTCAATAAAATAGCCTAAAACGAATAAAGCGCACATTCAGAAATTTCCCCCCAGCTTAACTTTGTATTTCAGTTTTATTTTATTCATACCATCAAATATACATATGTGAATTCCGTCATTGCAACTTAAGTGCATTGATTACACGGTAGCTTGTAATATTGAGGCTTAGCTTACTCGCTAGAGGTTTTATGGTACTTGATTATATTATTTGTATGATTTGCCAGACAGACACCTGGAACTAGAGTGGCTGATAGCTTTGCACTCTGTAACCCGTGAAGCTGGTATTTTCCTAGAACAGTTTAAGGTAAGTACCTTTCTTGATTGTGCACCTGCAGTGGCCCACCTGGGATGTGAATGCGTGAAATGGAGTCCAGAGCTCAGCTTTCTGCATAATAGTACTCACTGCTACGCTGAGGTTTTCATGTATGTACAATATGTTAAAAATGTTAAATTATAAGTTATTACTTTAAAATCCTACCTCAGCAAAAACACTTTCCATGTGAAAAAGTTGTACATGTACATATAACGGCATACCATATAAATTGCTAATTAGTAAACTAATTTCTGATCAAAATGCTGTCAAGATATGCCAAAAAAAATTGATTGGTATGGTTAATAAGAAAAAAAACTAAAAAAGCAAAGAAATGCCGCCTACATTTCCCTACATTCCCTCATGTAACTTGGCCCAATGTTTCTTCAGTATTATTTCCTCTCTCATTTAATTTCTTCACATTGTGTTACATGAAAGGAACAAATCTCAGAGTCCAATTCCAGAAAATCCTCTTTTCATATTATGTTCTGGAAAATACCATACTCCATAAAGCACATTAAAAATATTCTCTGGAGAAGACGATGAGTAAGAAACAGCAAAAATTCTAGGCTTTATTGTGTTCCTGTATGAATCAGAATTATGTGTGTCTACACGAGGTCAGAAGGTGCAAAACGTAATGTTTGTTAGGGCTTACAATTTTTTTCTTCCTTTTAATGCGTTTGTTGAAAAATGTATGGGTTTTGCCCTCCAACTGGTAACGTCGATCCTGTCTTCCTCAGCAGTTTTTACATGCTATAATGTCTGGACGATCAAGGAAAAAAAGATAACACGTTAAAAATAAGCATAATAGTATAATGTGGTACTAGTCCCATTGTAATATGTCAAAAAAATATACTCAAAAATCAAAACTTTTCCATATTTAGTCATTTGTATTTTCACAGTGAAGTGCCATAGGTTTTTTTATATGTCTCCCCATTTCGTTCTCCCTAGTGTGGAATAATCAATTGTGCCTTTTGAGTAACCAGTATGCCCTGCCTGTGACCTGGGGGTCTCCAAGACTGAAGCAACTCATCCAATGTACATCCACACCCCGGTCAGTGTTTTACACTCTTATAGGATGCAACGTACCACAGGAGAGGGATCCCATTGATGACAGAAGAGACATATCTCTCACAGGAAGCTGGTGCCTGGTGCAGAGTTGGGAGGCACTAATGAGTCTCAGACCATCTCTGTGAAATCCCAAAGGCCTCTGATATTGGTCTGCTTTCCCATGCCCGTTTCCACGTACACAGAATTCCATTCCACACTGATATCGCAAGGCTTGTGTATGTATCTCTAAGGATGTTTTTCTTTAAAATAATAATGTTACCAGCCTCCCATGAGAAGCAGCGCATTTATCAGGTTAGAGCCCATTCCACTCCTCCTCAGTAGCCAGCCTGCTCTTATCCACAGTCACGCGTAATGGGGAAGCTGTGAACAGTCAGTGCCATCGCAATGAAGTCATACAAAAAGACAAAAAAATCATAAAAACATTTGAAATTCCTGGAAAGCTCTGTGCTTTTCTCAGGAACCCTTTGAGACAGATGGTCGGGATCCAACAGCAACAAAGAGCTCGTCATGCCTGTGACGTCATCGTCATCGTCACTGTCGTCGGCTTTCCGAAGGCTGACCACGCTGAGTCTTGTGATTTTGTTTTACTTTCCTCGTCTCATCAGCTTTTATTTATGGGAGCACTTGGGGACTAAGGGAGAGGGGGGCACATTTCAACAGTAAGCCCCTTGCCCCCCTCCCCCGCCCCCATCCCTCTGCTGAGTACAGTACTACAGCTAGTGTAGACATAGGTTTAGCATGTCTCTCTCTCTTTCTCTCTCCTCAAGGCCAAGGGGCAGTGATGCAGGGAGACAGGTCATTGGCTCAGTGCTGGCTCCTCTCATCGCTGACGTCCAACTACCGACACTGTGAGATTCTCCTTCTTCAGCTGGGCCATTTATCATCCCTTAGCAGGACGGTTACATAACACTGTGTACACATGACATCCAGAACAACTTAAGAGATGGACTGCACAGCTTTGTCGTCACAATGACTGCAATAAGGGAATCTGTAAAGGGGGAAAGGAAAGAAAGACATGGGTAATCCAATGTTTTTTTTTTTATTTCTGTACCTCTTTAGTGCTTGCTCCATTGACCATTGGAAATGCGCTTTAAAACCAGAGTCATGGTGTTATCATCAGAGTGAAACTGCAGTCATGAAAATATGCACCCTAGCATGAGTGTATATGTTCACTGTTGCGTGTGAGCATGTATGTATGCCCTATTAGTTATCATAGGTTACTGTATGGTTTCAACCTTAATTGGGCCCTTTCTGTCTGTTTAGTTTCACTCTTTCCCACATTTGCTGTATCTGTCTTCAGTGCATAGTTGATTAGGACAGATTATGCAGTAATTATTCAGCCGTGCTTCCTAAACCAGCAGTGCCTTGGTGCTAAAGGTGCGGATGCAGACACATACAGGATCCGGTCCGGGCCCAGGAGTACGAGTGTTGAAAGAAGCGTCAGCTCTCTGCATTCCTGGCTGAGGGATAATTGATGGCTCTGGAGGGCACAGTCCAAGCTGCCTCTGTGCAGCTCCCTCAGATTTACAATGTTCCTGTGCTGTGGAGCGCTCCCGCCATGAATCACTCCAGCCCCGCCCCTCTCCCGCTGAAGCCCCCAACTCCTTCCCAGCCAGCGGTCTACCGCGAACACTGAGATGGAGCGACCGTCTCTTACCAAACATCTCAAATCAGAACTTGCTCTTGGGGGGAGGGTTATGGGGTCAGGACGTAACCCCTGAGGGTGTTATTGGGAAGCAAAATGATGTATGCAAAAGATGTATGCAAATGTCCTTCAAAGAAATATAGTTCCCAGAAAGCTTTAATAAATGGTGATGGCCATGTATGTTAGAGGCAGATCTTTCCTGAAAAAGTGCCATGCTCAAGTAACCCTCTTCACACATTTGTAAACTCACATTATGTTTAAACAGCTTGGTAAGAGTTTGTTTTTTAGCTAGGCTTGATTAGGATGAGGTACAGTATAATGTGGACATCATTGTTTTACTGGATACCTTTACTACAGTATGTCCCTCGTGTCTTTCCAACTGCAGTGAAAAATCGTGTGACGAAAGCCCACAACTGTAAATCCCTAAAACCTTTACTCAATTGGCTCCCTCACTTGCAAGGGTTGTCATTAGTTACACTGACCTGTATATATCCATGTGCCTCAATATGTTCTAAACAAATCTGTAATCAAAGTATAGTAGACTTCCACTTTTATTCTCTAAAACGTGTCGGTAAAAGAAACAAATGATTAAATACAACCTCTTGAGTGTGTTTCTGCTGCCATGCCTTTTACGTAAGTGCTGTGAATGTCAAAACTGCCCGAACACCATGGAGTAGAGCATTATGCATTTATGAATCTGATATGCAATAGTTTTCACTGAGCTCAGAGCAAGTGTGGTGCAGTGTTCAGGATGTTGAGGGTCAAGGGTTTGAATTGAGGGTCATTTGCATTCTCTTGAAACTGTCTAATATTACTGGTGTGGTGACTCAGCAGTCTAGTGGTTCTCAAACAGACCATATGAGAAATCAGAGCACAAAGCTGCGATGAACTTCAAGCACAGAGGAAGAGGTACTGGGCACTTCCGAGTCGGTAATATGTAACCTTGTAGAGCTCATGAATGTATTTCAATGTATGATGGCACAAAATTCTGTTGTCATTACTATTGGTGCATTTTATATTTCATGGATTATAGAAGGCAGAAGCACTAATAATGATCACGTGAGCTAAAGTTCCCAGTGTTCCATCTATTAAGGGAAGTGTCTCAAAATGTAAAGTTCATCTATTGTGGCCGACTGCCCACAGTGCTCACAAAACTTGGCCGTAAATGTTTTGTTCTTATTTTCAGTTTCCCCTTGATACGACCCCAGATAAGCCTGCTGTTTGTAGAACAGTCAAGCTGTGAGCTGAGAGAGCTGGGGCTCTCTTTGTGTCAGTTGGTTGTGCTAAATCTAAATAAATAAATAAGCATTTGTTTCAAATAAATTTTTATAAAATATGATAAATTGATATTATACCTATGTAGTGATATGTATATCATAATACATTCAGGGCATTTGGTTTCGTATTTTCTGAAATCCTTGTTGTTTTTGCTTACCCTGTTGTCAATGTCAGTTAAATATGTGTCAGCAGATGAAACAGTCAAAGGCCTAACAACTCACTAAAATATTAATGTTGGCAATAAGGCTGAAAAAGGCACACAGTGGATTAATCCAGTTTCAGTCCATGGAGCATTTCTGCCTTACCCTGAAGAGACAGATCCACGTTCACTTCCATTAAAATCCAACTATATCAGCTGGTTAGAGAATTTACAGCATGTGTTACATAATATCGGTCAGATGTCTTATAAGATAATAGTGTTTCTATACCCTGGCCACCTTTTGGGATCTGGCCAACAGTATCAACAGTCTACCCTTCAGGAAGCCAAGAATCTCAGATATTTTCTGCTGTCTCAGAGAATGTTCACATTACAGTAATTCTGGAATGGCTGAGAGCAGGTAGGAGGAATTGTGCGAGCACTGGAAACAGGTTGCAGGAATTCTGGGACTGCTGCAGGAGGTCCGGGCTCAGGCTTCTGTATCTTGGCTGAACTGGAGGTTCCACAGCTGGGACAGAATGGGAATAGAATAAACACTGGGAGTGTATTAGTCTGTGTGTGCTGGCATGTGTGCAACTGTGCACTCTAAACACAAGAACCACACAAAGCATCTACACAACTAATGTTACACGGCCACTTCACAGAAGTGCTCACATGACCACCTTTGTGCAGAAGGTGTGCCCCTCATGGGTAAGGATGCATATGAGTGAGAGGAGCATGGTGTTCTGTTTGAGTAAGAACAGGGATTTTGGAGTAAGGAAATGGCTCCTGAACGTGCAATATGTTCCCTACATTTGTACATTTTCTCCAAACAAATACAGAAAGACCAGGTACTGTGAATTCTTGATTCTCTGCTTGCTGTAATAATGACTTTCTAAAGTATTGTTTGTCATGAATTTCCACATAGAAAAGACTTTCCCATTTTACTAATCAAATCCATCCCATCTTACAACTGAAGGGCAAAAAGCCTTGGTCTCCCCTCAGGAGAATGAGTGACACTACAAGCTTGCTGTCATTTCCTGTCAGATCTGTGGTCAGTGGTCCTCAAAGGACATCCTGTACAGCGTAAGCCAGCGTCATGCTTTACTCTGCCCAGGGTTCTTCCGTTGGTTTATGTTTTATAGAGCCTCTCCTCAAATTAATTATTTACTCATTATTTAGGATGCGTAGTTAGTATGACTCACTCTAACTGCTGATGCGATGTAAACGATCTACGTCACGTGTTACGTACAGCCACTGGAGAGCCCCACTGAGTCCCTCAGATCACTGACGCGCCAAACTTTCTGTTCTAATTTAAACTCATTCAAAAGCAACGAGCAGTGACCACTTCCTTTTATTGCAAGAAGAACTCTCCTCTGAAGGGAATCGTGTTTTGGAGCCAAGGCTGTGAGACGAGCTGAGAGGTCAGAGGCACATTTTTTTCCCTCCAGTTGTGGGTTGATCGAACCAGGAAGAGCTTTTAAGAGCTACCACAGTAGCCACTCCCCAACATTTAGGACCTAGCGGAGTGTGAGTAACACTGACTTTCAGCGACAGAAATGTCTGCCCTGGCCTGTAAAACTCTCCACACCTTTTATTCTTCGGGTGAAGGGGGTAGAGTTGTTTCCTGACCCCTTCCTGAAACTCAGGGTCAGAAGTTTAAACCACAGGTGGGATACTACGTTATTGTCCCCACGAGCAAAATTTCATCTGGATTGTTCTGGAAAAGGTCAGCCCCACTTAGATAAGAGAATCCCGAGTGAGAAAGCCTTTATTTTTTAAAGCCACCTAAGGTTGTTCTCTGTTTAAAATAGGTCATCAAAATACAAATGCATCTCTCTCGTTCAGAACACACATCTAATTAGAGGAGAAAAGGCTTTTTTCTTTATGAGGATCTGAAAGTCTTTTTATGCACATACATAACCAGGGAAATTACAAACATACACAGATCGGATGTCCTTTACAATGAGCTCATAAAAGCCTCCCACCTACAGTCAAACAGGCTTCCTGTTATACTTCTTTATTTATTTCGCTTTTTGAACGGTTACTAATTATTGGCACTCCAACTATCAGACCGCTAAGATGTGCTCAGGAGGTCAGGACTCTGTCAGGCACTGTCATGTGAGTCAGAGCTCGTATCCACAGGAGAGTCAGCATGCCAACAGGACACTAACGTCACTCACAAGAACATTACTCAACAAAGAATTCTGACAAACCCTTTCCGGCTCCGAGGCTGGGTGGGCTTATTTGAAGGAAAAGTGCGTTTTAATTTCATAACGGAATGATTCAGCTCCTGACCGACCGGACACACCAGGACAGAGCTTCCTGAAATTGTTCTTTTTTTCCTGGGGAACACCTACAGGACAAACACACCACCCAGTCAAACGGCCATCATGATTATTAACGAGGGTGTGAGTTAGAGTTGGTTTTTGACCTGAATGAGCGATAGAGGTCTTTGAGTGTACGTTGTTACGCGCTGAGAGCAGGGCAGATAGCATCAGCGGCCGAGCTCTGTCATGAAGAGTGAAACATGGCATGGCATCGTTTGGCACACCCCACTCCGTTCTAATAAGTCCGCTAATGGCTTCCCTTTGAGGTCAGCAAATTATTTTTGTGGAAAGTTTGAAGGAAACAACATAAAACCTCCATTTCACTGTAGCTGGGTTTTGGTGGAGACTCAGACGGGAGACTATTTGATGGTTGGCTGCAATAAATGCTGCGAGTTGAAATAAATAAACTGTTTTACAGCAAATAATGCAAACCATGGAGCCAAAAAATCTAAAAATACACACGTACACAAACGCTTGCACACGCATATGTGTGCGCACACACCCACTCACACGCACGTGCACGTGTGCCATACCTCTCCAGGAATTTGAATATTGTTTTGCTTGTAATATCAGAGGCGTTTAGTACAGAATACACTTCCCTCTGTGTATTTTCTTTTAGCACTGGTTGAAATAAACCCATCTTGTTCAAGAATGTGAAACAAAAGTTTTCCTTTCACAAACCAAGCATTAGTGATAACTGGATTCATATGGAGCTGAACTGCTCCCCCCCTTCCCCCACCCAAATAAAAGAGACAAGCTTACACCACAGGTCTCCCTTTAGTGTCAGCAATTTATCTGCAATCTAAATATGGGCTCTGGAAAAACACTGGATACATTAGTTTTCAAAATGTAGGCCTTGTTAAAAACAGCAGTGTAATTAGGAACAGACCACTGTTATTCAGTTACACAGGGGGGCCAACAAAAACACAAGCATCCATCGGTGTCACCTGCAGAGGGAATTCACTCCTCACGTCCCCTCCGCTCTGTTCCATATGGCAGAAATAAGAAAGGTAAAAAAAAAGAAACTATTACCCACAAGTACTTGCAGTTTACCCGAAGACGTTAGATGACAGAAGGCTGTAGTCTCCCCCTGCCACACTGTATTAGTTGTAGACGTGCAAAGAGCCCATATGTAGAGTCCCACATTAAGAACGTGTGATAATGTAGACGATGAAAAGTTCCTGACAGAAAGCCAGCCGTGTGACGTCAAAGCCGGTCTCTCCCGAACACGCTGTCAGTGTGTTTTATGGCATGTAAAGGGATACCATCTAATGTCAAGAAGAATAGCTTTATAAAACATTGCTTAAAGATTGCTTAGCGGAACAGCACTGCAGGAAAAGCAAAATGTACATTGTCTTTTCCCGCAGTGCGGGACATGATTTACAGCGGAGCAAAGGGAAGCACAAATTAGCTAACCGAGCAGGCGAGCGCAGCAAGCAAAATACCTACTGCCCGGCTAATGATGAGGTTAAAGCAGTGCATGTGCTACTTAGTGAAAATAAATCTTCTTGTGATTTATTACGCAATTACCAAGGTCCATGCTACCAAATATTTTTACTTACGGTACTGTCAGGTTGGCTACACACTAGCTTATGGCTATCTAATATTATATAACTAAATGTTAAAGAGAACCTGGAAAAAATGATGATTGTTGAATTTGAATGTAAAAGAAGCCAGATATGTGGCTATATATCTAAAAATTTTCATTCTGTCTCCTTCTGTGAGTTGGAGAAGGGGATCAACTTGACTGGTTAACCTGGGAGGACTTATTTATTTAAATAGAAAGAGTGTTTTTTGTCTGTGATTTTTGAGCCTTTAAAGATAGATACGTTCCTTCCACAGGTGTCTTGTCAATGCTGTTACTTCAATCGGCATGTTTTAGAGAGCGTTACAGAAATCCCATTTAATGATTCTCTGGCTCCATTCTCATAAAGTGTCTCCTACCATAGGGGAGGCAGCCTCTCCTAAACTAGCTATATTCCCCTCAATATGCATTTTCACTGCTTCCTGACAGGGCAGGGCAGGGTGTGAACATTAAAGCCTGTATTTGCTCTATTGTGTAAGAGGAATGACACAGTTGCATGTTCAGGAGTAGATGTGATAGCCCATGAGGTAGCTTGCTTGGGATGCATGTAGTCCGTGCTGGGGAAGGGATATTTTATCACAGCTTAGTGGACAGTGGTCATAATAGAATCAAACAAACTGCAGTCTCTGTCTCTTTCAGGGCATGTGCAAGTAAATCAATTCAGATTTTGCATTATAATGTAACTTTCATTAAGTATTTTTAATTTTATTGGAGACAGGTAAATATCCCTTGGAATTAGTTTTTTAGTTCAAAGTAGAATTGCATATATCATATATCCTTACACAGACTGGTGAACTGCATTGTGGGATTAATCTGGCCCAGTATTCAGTAAATTTGGGTGCAGGGGGGAGCTGGTGGAAAGATGGCAGTCTCCGCCCTTTTGCCCGTTTAGTGTTTCCGAGCGTAAAGAGAACGGGGCAATCCGAATATTAACAGAATGTCAGGAGCAGTACCACATTTGCACTCCTTTCTATCGACTGTATTATGCGCAGAAGTTTTTTTTCTTCTGCTTTTTTTCTCTGTGCTCAGGGCCGCCCAGGGCTGGGAGCCAGTACGGACAGTCACAAGAGCGGTCTGGCTCTGAAGAAGGCCTTGTTAAGGAGTCGAGGCCGCCCTCCCCCGAATGAGAGCAGAATCTGCTGACTCAGTGAACCGTGGGGAGCGGAGCAAAGGGGGGGGGCACATGTCTCCGTCAGAGCTGCTGTTTAGCACAGGGAGGAGACGAGAGGAGAGGGGAGGAGGGGACATAAAGAGCTGATGCACACAACCCGGAGGAACAAGGAGGACTCTGTCTGTCTGAGCTGCGAGGGAGGAGGACGGAGGGTGCGATAAGCGTCGCTTTGTGTCAGCACACCCCTCTCACCACAGTGGTGATGCAGATGGTCAGGCTGCAGAGTCCAGAGAAATCTGGCAATCAAAAAAAATCAGCCTCTCTGGGTTTGAATCCAGACTGTGCCACTTCAAAGTACACTGTTCAGCATAGCAGCAATAAAGCTGACATCGCTAAGCTCAGTGGAGAGGGAATGCAATGCAATCATAATGATATCATATAAACATAATGTTTTTTGTTTTTGTCCTTTTTTTTGGAGAGATGTGGGGGAGAGGCGGTGGGGCGGAGATGCACCTCTTATCTTCCACTCGTGCCAAGTTCACTATTAGCCAAAGTGCTGAGCTCTGTTAAATTCTTTGTTAAGTTCTCTGACTAAAGGAAAGCAGTTATAAATGCTTATAAGATTATAATAAAGTGAGAGGAGTCTACTTGGCTTTTTTATGATAATGAAAGAATGAACATACATTTATCAGATATGACTCTTCATCTGCTAATACCCCCATCGCTCATCGTCCATGTCTGTTTCTCTTTTTGCCTTCCTTAACATCGCATTCATCACCCTCATATCTGAAAACATTCAAGTGGACGTGGCTGTTGACAATCTCATTTATTAAAAAAGAGCCTGGCTCCAAACAGGCTTCTTTGGCCTTCTGAGCCCTTCACAGGAGGGCTGGGATCCTGGTGGTCAGAAATGGGGTCTCTCCATAGGAGGTGGAACGCAGTGACCCTGCAAAGCATGCCCGTGGAGAGGCTTGCTCAACTCGCTGGATTAAAAACCTCCCAAGCCCCCGTACCCCCCTACACCCAAGCACTCAGACACCTGCCAACAAAAGACTCTACCCCTCCATAGTACCGCTAATCTAATGTGGTGCTCAATGATTGTATGAGGTTCAGGAGAGAGTGTGAGAGAGAGTGAGCCTGGCTCAATACAGTGACCAGTGGCTGACCTGGAGAGAGGATACGTGACCTAGATTTAGCGGAGATTGATGAGATGACAGAGAAGGCAAACAAACTGTCACAGCGAGGCCAAGAGAGATGGAGGGGAGAGGGGCTCTGATCAAACGAGCCGGTCCGGGATGGGTTGAGAGGCAGGAGGGTAAAGGGGCCTGACGAATTGGGGGGAGCCTCGGCAAGAGATGAGAGGCAGAAGCGCTGGGTTTTTCATCCTGGGGCGGAAGAGGGCCCGTTCTCGGGTCAGTGCCAAACACCACTCGCCTGACAGAGAGATGGTTGCCCGGGTTACTCCAAACTGTGGGAGCAGGGGAAGGCAAGTGGCAGGGGGTTCTCATCTAAACAACTGTTTGGAAAAAAGAGAACAGGGGATACAGAGGGACCATTGTTATTCCTAAATTAATTTAATTTGGGCTCAGTTTTGAAAACTTATGTAATCACCGAAGAGTGAAGACAAAGCATGCCTGACCTTATGCATGTAATCACTGTGACTCAAGGCAAGTGATCAAACGCACAGGTCACCCTTATGTGAGACAAAGCCCTCGGCTTACCATCTGATTAAATTAGTTGAAGAACGCGTGATAGATGTTGATTTCCGCATTAGGGTTCCCTAGGCTCTATTCGCTGGCTGGCTGCAGGAGCGCCCATCTTGAAGAGAATGTGCTTCGCCACATTAAATAATTGCCGGGGAGGATCAACAGAGCTTTTCCCTGAAAAACGTGTTGCGCTTTTATGGCCAGGTGTTACATCTGCAAGAGATTACATTAATGATGGCTTAAAGATAACTAGAAATACAGCTGGAACAGGATTTAATACAAAGGTGACCATGTGAGATTTGTTTAATGGATTTTCTTCTAACTGTTTATTTTTCTCTGCCTGCTTTATTTTTTAAGCATGCATATTTGGTATTAATTATGCATTAAACATTGGATTTCAATTAAGTGCCTTGAATCCAATGCACCATTGATCTCCATATTTGTTCTATCAAAAAATGTATTTAATATGGCTTGAACATGATGCACCTCTTATTCACTGATGATCTCAGTTAATTAAGATTGTGAAACTGTGGGCTCTATTTTTTAACTCAAGTTGCAATGGTCAAGACTGACTGTATGATCATTGTTGACTTCATCACTGTGTGCATTAAGAACCATTGTTTAAACCATAGCTATGATGCACTCTTAATATCACCAGCAAATCACCATTATGGGACTCCCTACCATTACCTCTGATTCATCATCACTACGAGCCACAGCGCTCCTAACATGCCAGTCATCACGGTCAGACTATTATATATCACAGGTAGTAGGTAATCTGTACACAAAACTGCATCTATAATTTAGAACAGCAAATGCAGATCAAAAGACTGAGAATTTGAATAGTCTGAAAATAAAACATCTTTCTCCAGTAGCCCTGTGGAGAATTTCTGCTCTAGTTACTCAACAATCACATCCACATGTTTAATCTGTTATTTACTTATTTGAGCTGCTCTTTTCCAAATGGCAAGTGGAGATATTTGCCATGTGTGTCCTCTGTAGTCCTTTTCTGGGAGGACTGTCATGCAGAGCAGTCATCTGTCCTGCTCAGTAGTGTTCTCCATTTAGGACAGCCCAAGCAGACTGCCCTTGGAAGGCTCACCCTAAGAGAAATGGAATATATATCAGTATATGGGACTAGATTTAACTCAATATACTTAGTTTATCTGAGGGCACATGCAATTAAATTGAAACTAACTTTAGACTCCTTTAACAACATGCTCTATTCAACTTAAAATGAAAACAACAAATTCAAAGTCACAGACTTGCTTCTTAATATTGTACTGCAATGTGTACATATCAAAGAAAATAGTATTGAAATGTAAAGTCTGTTTTGAGTTGATTGAATATTCCTTTATAAAGGCCAAGTCTATTTGACTGAATCAAGCCTATGGACTTCCTGAAAAGTAATGATTAATGTATTCCACTGCATGAGTTTCCAAAATGTATTATGATATCAGAAAAACGCAGCTATTTTCCCATGTACTGTGAAATGTATTGTAAAGTAGTGTGGTATCTATTGTGATTTTGATAATACATTTAAATACATTTGAATTTAAATATGGGGCAGATAGTCAGGGGTATTACTGGATTGGGGGTTGCACTGGATCAAAAAGTACCCCACCCAACACCTACTAGCCATCCAGTCACACCAGCCTCCATCTACTCTGTGTAAGTTAATATGTTATATGTGGTAACTGTATGTCACCATGGTTTTCCATAAATAGAATGTCTTACACAGGTCTCTTGTTGACACGTGCAGGGGTTGGCGCACGGTGATGTGTTGAAAGTAGCCAGCTGTTTCAACTGCTCCAAATTACGTTGTTAAGACAATCACACGAACACTGTGATAATAAACAGAGATAATCTGGGGACCGTTCAGTTTAACACGCAGTATAATTTATTATTACAGGACGGGAGGTGGAAAAAAGGAACAGTTGACACAACTGCCATTGAGGTGATTATGAATGAGTGTACACACTTCTCTGTCCATTCAGAAAGACAAAAATATGCTGTGTACTTCTCTAAGATGGAACAACTTCAGGCTGTACATATCTTTGTTGATGATAAAGGGTCCCCCTGTCAAATTCTTGATCAGACTGGACTCCATCATGGAGACTCCTCATTACCTCCATGCATGATAAAGGGGGGGCGTGGCATGTGGGAATGGAAGATGTAGCAAAATGGGACAGAGGGTGTAGCAGTTAGCAGGCGGGGCAAATAGGAGATTGTGACAGAGGATGTGATCCATTGGGTCAGACAGTGTGGTAAATATGGACAGAAGTTGTAGCATATACAGACAGAAAATTAATGACAATGGTGACAGAGGGTGTGGCACACTGAGGACAGAGGGTGTGGCAGTCGGAGACAGAGAATGTGTGGGGTTTAAAAATGAGGCATGTGGAGACTGGCGTGGAGGGCTGTGGTGGCGCTGGGACAGATGAAGAGGCCTGCTTTAGCCAGCTGGCACTTCAATCCAGTCAGCTCTGGAGGATTCTGCTGTTAGAGGAATTCCAGGAAGAGCCTGGCTGAGGACCATCACTGGAGAGGAACAGGGAAGGGGGGGGGTGAGAAGAGGTTATTATTCCCAAAGGAATAAAGGGATGGAAGGAGACGAGTCACACTCTGTCCTCCAACTGAAGCTCAAACACTGGAGGAGTGATATGTACGTCATCTCTGTATGTGTTTACCCCCTCCCCCCACCTCTACGATACAGCACCCACCCCCCTCTCACCTGCAGTCTTTCTCCCCCGATATGCAGTGGCAGACAGACAGACAGACAGACAGATATAAGCAGAGTGCCTCAACACGTGGATATAATTATCCCCAATAATGTTGTTTTTACAGCAGAGGAATTCCCGGAATGCACACTGAAGATATTTTCACTCAAATAAAAAATAAAACGGGGGAAGAATTTCGTTTTCCATAGGTGACTGCCCATACACTGCAAAGGTAGCTGGTTCGACAAAGCTGTATTTCATCTGTAGGTCCAGCAGTATGGGAATACATAATTAGGCATTTATAAAAGGCTGACATTGAGAGAGGAGGAAGTCAGTGTTTTCAGCCGTCAAGTTGAGGTTTGAAATATAGCACTGTCCATAGGTGTAGCTATGCTTGTTAAACTCAACTTTCCCTTGTGAGACTAATTACAACTTCACGCCATTCAATAACAAATAAGTCGACACTTGCACTCATACTATCTACTGTTCCTCACACAGAACGTCAGGTTGAGATGAGAGAGGAGAATTAGGAGTCCTTCTTACTGACACTTGGGTTTGGAGGGCCAGGGAAGATGGCAGGGTAGACAGGTAGTGGTGTCCAGGTATGGAAGTGGCGGTTTTGGAAGAATGAAGGTGATGCTTGAGGAGGTCATGGAGATAGATGAAGAACAGAAAGCATATGAGGTAGCAACATGTTAGTGACTCTGAAAGACATTATGAGGCCCCCCAAGTTGATATAGACAAAAGACAGAGGGTGGAAAACTTACATGTGAGAAGAGTTAGACTATGAGGAGGAGGAGAGGGACAGACAGAACTGCACGTGTGGATCATCAGCTCAACAGTGTAGAGGGACTGAAAGTAACCTGCAAGGACATGCTGATTTACTTTTATAAACACACTGTATAAACACGGTAAATAAAGAAAGAACATACTGCAATTATGACTGTGACATAAAAACAAAATGCTGACAGAAAACTAATAAACTGAGTTCCAACATGCTGGGAAGTACAAATACAGCCTTTCTATTTAGCATAGATCCATTTCAACATTAAAATAAATTGTTTAATTCTATCATTTGACAGATTGTAAGTTGTTTACAAAGAGTGATTCTGAAAAATGTCATTATTATACTAGGGGATACACTTAATCCTCAGTGAAGACAGAATTTAGCATACAATGTTTTTCACTACATTGTACATCTGAAATAGGATATCCTTCCTTTAATAATGATTCTATATTAAGTAATACATTTTGGTGTGCTTTTTACAATGTTTTTCTAATGCTGTACAAACTTGGATGGACTCACTCATTGGCTTATGCGCATGCTAATTTTCATGTTGAGGTTTAATCTATTTGTTTCATATTTGTGCACAATTTCAGGTCTATTTCTTTCAACCAGAACCATTAACATGTTTGATTAGACCGCTGCGCCTTAATGAGTCCAGTGAGAAAGTGTTTGACGTGTCCAGGGCCTCATGGTCCGGGGAGAGTGAAAGAATCTAAAGGACCACATCTCTCCAGATCCATGCCTGCTGGGTCAATTCCCGAGCAGGGTGGGCTGCCAGAAGACTTGTGGGTATCCTTTATAGTATTACTCTTTCTTGTTTGGGCCTGGGGGGAAAGCAGTGACTCAGGACTTTGCTTATTCAGTGTTCAACACACTCTTGTTTCCTAAATTGCTGTGTTGGAAAAATGTGCTCTTGAAGAGACATCTGCAGCATGTTGCAAGTCAAAGAGAAACAGGGAAGATTTCTGTTGTTGCAACTTATAAACACATTCATTCTCTTATTTTGAATAATGTACTCCAGTGGGCTGTTGTCCATTTCTGATCTGAAATATTTCCATTCTTTTGGTCAAAAACCACACACCCATTTCTTGAGGGGAAAAAAGACAGAGAGAGAGAGTGTGCACAAGAAAGAGAGAGAGAGAGAGAATCTCCAGATTTTCTCGATTTGTTTAAAAAAACACGTGCAAACAATTTGGCCCCATAATCAGCACAGAGCCATGTGTCATCTACATCCTGTAAGGCCCCTGACTTCTGTAGCCATTATGATCCATGGCCCGCATCATCTGCAGAGAGAGAAGCTGACTGGAGCTCTGCACTGATGTCGTGGACCTTCATCTGACTCATTAGAATAGTTATTAGGTTTTTGGTGGGTTTATGCAGCTGTTCTCATTCACCCCCCTGAAAGATCGGAGTTCCGCACATTCCCACAATGAGTCAGTTGCAAGGTCAGTGCTGTCAGTGATGCAAGCCTATGCGAACTCGAACACATCCCTCATGAACTCATCCCCAAGCTGACCTGCGTGTTTCCTCACACCCAACCAAAAACCACATCACTCATGAGTCTGGGGCTGGACCATGTCTGTGAGTCAAACGGGAGGACAGCTGCAAGCTGTGCAACATGGATCTCTGCTCCGATCCTGGGCAGCTGCATTCGCCTGCGGGGCCACTGCTCAGCTCTGGTCCTGGAGGGCCGCAGTGTCTGCAGGGATACTCATCTCTGGTCCAGCAGGGCTGAAGTGTCTGACGGGATACTGAGCCCTGGTTCTGGAGGGCACTCCTAGTCACTTTCTTAAACCCACCAAGTTGTCACCAAGCCCAGAAAACCTTGGCCCTCAAACGAAACCTTTCGGGAATGAGACAGAACACTTCACAAACCCAAAAAGGCAAAAAGGCAGCACACTATTCCTGGTCTGTGAGAGAAAAGGGGATTTCTGCTGAGCTGTGAGTTTGCATACATAAACCCTGGCACACCTGTGCACCAGTCCATCCTGTAATCACTACATTGTGTCGCTCCGCTAAAAGCAATCAAGCCCCGGCTGAGGGCTTGTTTCAGTGGCGAAGCAGGGGCAGACCGAGGCGGAGCCTGGCGGAAGCATGCTGACTCTAGTGAGCATATGCACGAGGTGGCTTTGATTGCAGTGACAGGCTTGGCTCGGAGCGTACGTGCCGCATTCCCAGCCCAAACGTGACACAGTAACGCAGATCTTTCCATTGCTCAGCAGTGCCTCGGTACGGTCAGTATGCCGAAAACACAGAGGGTATGCAATATATCATACGCACTCCAGAGTCAGGTTTGGCCATGTGGAACAGGGCCCCAGCGGTCAAAACCTCAGCGGTGGTCTGTGGAAATGTACGGAGGGACAAAGGGTGTTCCCTGACACCAGCCCATGTCTCCACAAGTACCAGACCACAGCACATGTTTCACTGCTTGTATGGTTCTTTTAAAAAAAAAAGGGCAAAAAAAATGGCTTCAAGCTTCTAACCAAGTGTTTCAACTTTTAATTCTGTACATGTGAAAAAAATACAGCTTCACATAATATTTTCTTTGTTTATGTTTGTTTATGTTCTCAACAAGGTCAAAACACTGCAGCTACATTTATGATTTCACTTTTTTTCAGAATGAGATCACGACTCCAAGTCAGGTTTGCTATATTAATGTGCATCTTATTGTGACTACATAAGGAAGGCACTGTTGTACACCGAGATAACCTCTGGTTGAATCTCAGTGTAGGGTTAACTGAATTTTATGATAAATTGCCCCAAGTCATGTTTTTTACCATCTGCAATTAATAAGTGATAAAGTATGATGTGCAATCAGTTTTTCCATTCTCATGCAGATATATTTTAATCTTATGAGCATTTCATTATTCTTTGCAGCTTTTTAAACAGCTCACAAATGAGCACAGCTTTGGAGGGCTGAGTGGAATTTACTTATTTATACAATTATTTACACTTGAGGACAAAGCTTTGGCAGTACCTGTGAGTTAATCATTTTAACGTCAACAGCAAGGGCCGAAATGGCTGGCATGTACCTTCATAAGCAGAAATGAAAAACACTGTTTGGCCTCGGGGCAGAGTGGAATCATGACATACATATATTATCTCTAATGAGCATTGCCTCATCATTCGCCTGACTGACTGATACACCTCATTGTCTCATTGACTCATAGAGAAACAACAATGAACCGAGCATTCAGTCCAGAGATTGGTCATATTTGTATATTTTGGTTGTACTTGTTTAATAAATTAGATGCTCCATGTGTGTTACAGATTTATGTCAGTGTTTGGCAGAGTTGGTCTTCAGAGTTGGTCTTCACAGTTATGTCAGTGCTTGATCATGATAGTTATACCATTCATCAGCATAATATTTTTGTTCCATATTTACAGCACAGTGTGGTAGTGTGAGGTTCTGGTACTCCATGTTTGAGTACACATGAACTTTGTCTCAGCAGGACAGAGCTGATCTGCTGTAGACCTGGAAATCACTTCAAAGAAGGAAAGGTTTTAAAAGCGTGAATTGGGAGAGGGTAAGCTAATGGAGAGCACATCAGTTCCAGATGGTCTACAAAGGATCCAAGCTAGAAGATTAAACAGCTAAAAGGAGTGGAAACCCTCGCAATTAAGGCAGATAACTGCCATATGCAGTCTACAGGAGCCAGATTAATCCAGTTCTAATTCTGTCTCTTTGTCCTGGCCATCCCTGAATTTCCCATCCACCGTCCTCCTGGGAAAACAGCTTTGGTCCTCCTTGACCCACTGAAACATCAGATGTAGGTCACACTATGGAAACAAAGAAGGAAATGTGGGTTTGTGTGTATGAAAAGAGGAATAGAAATCTGTGTTGGTGAAATGTGATGCAGACAGTGACTCTGAGAGACGAGTGGATTTGACTTTAAAAGCTTTGACATTCACTTTCACGAAATAAAAATGAGAGTTAATGTTCAGGGTGTCATGTTTCACGATTTTTCTAAATGTGACTTAGTCATTGTGGTTGAAGAAGCAGCAGAAAAACATCACCACATGCTTAAGTATGAATCCAGTTTTTAAGATCTCTGGTCTAGTGAAGCAAAGATCAGCAAAACACCTCAGCTGAGACTGTTCCATGAGACTACAAACCCTCTCACAGTGGTCATCTGTACTCTTTGAGCCTGGTGAGTTACCACATCTCCTCATATGGTCTCTCTCACGTACCAGATCTCATATGGTCTCTGTCATGCACCAGATCTCCTCATATGGTATCTGCCATGCACCAGATCTCCTCATATGGTCGCTCTCATGTACCAGATCTCCTCACATGGTCTCTCTCATGTACCAGATCTCCTCATATGATCTCTCTCATGCACCAGATCTCCTCATATGGTATCTGCCATGCACCAGATCTCCTCATATGGTCGCTCTCATGTACCAGATCTCCTCACATGGTCTCTCTCATGTACCAGATCTCCTCATATGATGTCTCTCATGTACCAGATCTCCTCATATGGTCTCTCTCATGTACCAGATCTCCTCATATGGTCTCTCTAATGCACCAGATCTCCTCATATGGTCTCTCTCATGCTCCAGATCTCCTCACATGGTCTCTCTCATGTACCAGATCTCCTCATATGGTCTCTCTCATGTACCAGATCTCATATGGTCTCTCTCATGCTCCAGGTCTCCTCATATGGTCTCTCTCATGCACCAGATCTCCTCATATGGTCTCTCTCATGAACCAGATCTCCTCATATGGTCTCTCTCATGTACCAGATCTCATATGGTCTCTCTCATGTACCAGATCTCATATGGGCTCTCTCATGCACCAGATCTCCTCATATGGTCTCTCTCATGCACCAGATCTCCTCATATGGTCTCTCTCATGCTCCAGATCTCCTCATATGGTCTCTCTCATGCACCAGATCTCCTCATATGGTCTCTCTCATGTACCAGATCTCCTCATATGGTCTCTCTCATGCACCAGATCTCCTCATATGGTCTCTCTCATGCTCCAGATCTCCTCATATGGTCTCTCTCATGCTCCAGGTCTCCTCATATGGTCTCTCTCATGCACCAGGTCTCCTCATATGGTCTCTCTCATGCACCAGATCTCCTCATATGGTCTCTTTCATGCTCCAGATCTCCTCGTATGGTCTCTCTCATGCACCAGATCTCCTCATAGATCTCTCTCATGTACCGGATCTCTTTATATGGTCTCTCTCATGTACCAGATCTCTTCATATGATCTCTCTCATGTACCGGATCTGTTTATGTGGCCTCTCTCAATGACAGATTTCCAGATCTGAGCTTCCTTTATCTGCCAATCCAAATGCAGAAAACCTGCATAACTGAGAGTGCCTTGCATTCCCTGAATGGATCCTAACCTTGCACAGTCTTGGCAAAATAGCAGAATCACAAATATTCTTCAAAAAATGCAATTTCCTGTAATCAGCAGAGATTTCCAAACCTGACCACAAGCATTTCTAAACAATACGACCTGACCGAGGGCAAAGACAAGCCTAATTGGATTAGCGTCAGGTATTTTTAATTTCACTCCCCATACTTCCCTGTGTAGATGGTAGAAGGCCATGTTCAGAAAACTTAAGCCAGAAGATTGGAGATGAATGGAAGAATGTTCAGTGTATTTTGGATGCCAGAGGACTCAATCATGTTCCATCTCCAACTTCCAGTTTTCAAAGATCACTCTAACTTCTGGACGTACCAGACAATCCCATATAATCCTGAATGTAAACACAGGTATGCCTCAATTTCTTCTCCAAATATGAAATAAGAATCAAAATTCAGTCTCAGGTTCTTTTTTTGGCCCTGGCTCTCCGCTGAAATTCATAAACACTTTCAAAGCTCAGGAATTCTGACCCAGTTAAAATGGAATCAGTGATTTATTTATATATTTAAAGCCAACACATGGAAATTCAGTAAGACAAATTGATACCTCTGTTTTAAAGTTAAACGTGTGAAAAAATAAGGCCATCGATAGATCTACAATGTCTTTAGGGAAGCCTTTAAAAAATAGTTTCTTTATCTAGTAGATTTCTACACCTGTATGTAACAGGACACAAGTTCACATAAACTCACCTGTTTTTCTTTCATTACATACATACTCAGGGGTGTTATTTTTGTGGGCCATCTCCCTGGTCTGTTTTTAGTTATGCTATGGATGGATTATTGAGCAATGGTAATGGTGACTGTAACGGTAAGTTGTCACCAAAGATTTTGATCTGAAAGGACTGATTTTGTATGCTGTATCTTTTTTCTCTTATTATGTTGTATGTGAAGTCTGGCAGCTGCTCAGAAATGCTCGCACCAATGTATGAACCACGTTATGCTCATGAATTTGATGTGACAAAGTGGATCACAGGGCCTCAGCTGTGCATACAGAATGTACAGGAACAGTCTTTTTTTTTTTTTTTTTACGATTCAATGACTTCCCAGGATTTGTGCTTAAGAGGAGGTTCACAATTTGGCCAGATCACTTGTATGCAAATATTCATGATATTATCTGTCAGTATGCTTTATTATGTTTAGTTGGGCACAAAATAGTAGTAAGGCATGTCTGATAGTCAAATTAAGTTGTATATTCCTCTGCTATCAGTGGATAGTGTGTGTGAATAGTGTTGTATTTTGGTTTAATGCTCACATTTTGTATCTGTCTGAGGCATAATTTTAGGGTTTGTACCCCTTCCTTTCACCTTTCCTTTGCTTTCTTTAAGTTCAGTATCTCTGAGGTCCTGTTGCTTGTGTCTTAGGCTCAACTATCCACCCTGGGGATATATTTTTTTACTGCTTGTAAGTGCTTTTATTGCAATTCATTGCTTTTGGAATGAGAGCCCATTTGGACAGAGCTTTGACAGAAAACATAGCCTTTCGTATAAAAAAGTACGTTTATGTATTTCTAGCAGTAAGTTAATTTATAGGACCATTTATTTTGACGGAACTAATTTGTTTTTAGGGACACAGAAATGCTCACCACATCCTGATGGAATTTTGACCTAGTTCTTCAGAAATTAAAGCTGTCACAGTCCTGGGCCGCTTTTGGATTGGTCTCATTTTGATGCAGAACTGTTGAAGTGGCTAGACTCTGTGGCTCATCCACTAAACTAAAAACACATTCATTCAATCAGTGGTCTTGGGCTTCTTTGTGGGCAAAGGCATCACTTGACATCCTGTCTTTTTTAATAAGGCATAATTTTTAATAATGGACATTGTAAGTAAGACAAAACATCTTAGCGTCTGTGTTGGGAGAGGGGTCAAGCACAAGGCTTGGACATGTGGCTGTCATCCTCCTGGCATTGCCTCCCTAAGTGGTGTCTCACTGATTAGCGCTGCAATCCACTGATTGGATGCTGAGGGGGGTGTAGCCCTGGTCTCCGCCTGTGGTGCTGGTGGTGTGCCTATAGGCACTGATGTGGATGCTGAAACATTTTTCCCAACATTGTTCTCAAGTCTTTATGCCAGACTGCTAGCTTGCCAGCACTAGAGCCCAAAACCCCACACTTTTTAGACACAATAGTTTTTCCTGCTTTTACATTTTTATTTTTATTTCTTGTTATTTGCCTCTGCACATTTGTACCTGGAATATCCTGACATACAGGCCATTTTCATGGCTGTTTTTTTTTTGCTAAATCTCTTACGAATTAAGACTAACTTCCTTTTGTTTGTATTAACCAAAAATGTCATAAATGTGATCTTGTATAGACATCTCAACAAGGTGTAGCAAAGTGGATCCATGCTCATTCTGTCCTGTGCAATAACGTACTTGGTGAGAGTACAATTTAGAACAACACTCTACTGAGTAAAAAAAGTGTACATCAAACTAGTGATATACCCTTGTATAGGGCTTTACTTCATACATCAATGTGGAGAAGTGGTCAGGGAATTAGACTCATACTTTTAAGCATGTCAACTCTATGTTTACCTTAAGCCTAAAATGCAATGTGTGTATGTCAACTGAATATGTTCCATCACCATCATGTATTACATGGTTGATTGCCACATTAGTTTGAATTATATGAGTCTCTGTATATATATATAGCTGTAGTGTTTATCTGTGCTTGTGGTGTGGGATGAGGTTTTAGGTATCTCAGCCAGCTTGCAGGGCTTGAGACGGAGAGAACGTTTCCTTACTATTGCCCCCCTCCCTCTCCACAGCCTCACATACGGAGTCAGGAAAATAAACCCTGAATGTTTCTTTGCCAGTTTGGCTCCTCCCCTCTCCTCAAGTGCTTGTGTTGGCAGCTCTCTAACTGGGTCAGGATCCGTTCTGTCGCTCTCCGCTGTTCTCCAGCCTCCACAGCAACACTGGTGTCCCCAGAAAGAGGTGTGCGTCCTGAGCGGCTGCCTGCATCTGTACCGGTGCGCGATGCTGCAGCGTTCTTCTGACTGTCCTGTCTGTACTGGTTTTCACCATTCGTGAGGAGGGACAGTTCCCATGATCACTCTGTCTCATTCACTCTCACTTTTTAAGGGACAGAGAGAAGGGAGAGAAGGGAGAGAAGAGGGTGCTCTCTCTCTGGCTCCCTCTTCCTGTCTCATTTGTCAGTTTGTCAGCAGACAGAGAGCAGCGGAGAGAGGGTGGTCCTCTCCCGCGGGGGGGTTTGGGGGGGTGAGAGTGTGGAGCGCCATCGGTGACCGGTGGTGGCGCCTCCCCCGTGCGGCCTGGACGAAGTGTTCTGTGACATGTCAGGAGGGGAGGGCCGCTCGCATTCCTGTCACAGCTGGCGCGGGATGAAAGGCGGCACGGGGAGGAGATAAGGACACGGGGGCGACGGTGGGACGGGACGGGATGGCAGCAGCCCCCGTGCCCCTGGTCCGATGGGCCTCACAGAGCCTGCCACTCGCCCAGGGCCGTCCCAACACAGCCAGGGCCTGTTTACAAAAGGGCCTTTCAGAGCCCCATTATCTTCACTCTGGCCGGGCTTCAATGGATTGTTATCAGTTTAATGGGGGGAGGTAAGGGGGGTGGTCCCTGCAGATACTAAGGGGCTCTCAGCAGCAGTGCTGACATGCACTCCCTGCACTTCAACCCCACGCCCAGGCCACCCGGCCTCCTGACAGGGCACACTGGCCAGGTTCCCCGTCAGTCTGTCAGTCCCTTTGGGGAAGGGGGGAGGTGGGGGTGGAGGGCTACTCTCTCTGCCTCTTTCATCTTCTTTACCTGAGATCCAGATTTTTCCTACTTCCACTCCTCTCCCTTCACAGTGTTGTGGGACTTTACATAGCTTCTGTCTTCACATCTCTATATACCGGTTTCCCTGTATTTCCACAATCAGTCCATTTGTCAGTCTTTAGGCTTACTTCTATACACTACATTTCCCAGTAGTTGCACTCTTTTCCTGTATAAAAATTTCCTTATATTCTCAACCTGTCAGTAATCATTTCTACACATTTAGCCAAAGAAGCCTACATTTTTTCTAAAAACTATACGAGATCATTTTAGATCATTTTGGATAACATTCAGTCCATTGCACTCTGTAAGGGCATATACAATTCAAATGTATGTAATTGGAGACAAACTAACATGTTTTTTAATGTGATTTTTTTTCATTAAGAAAAAATTACCATGTGTCCTTAAAGCGTGCTTGACTGAGTCTACCCCTTTGTATTTGCATAAGGCTCCTTTGCTAACTATAGTCATGTCTATTTCTCAGGCTGATAGACCTCAAGTTTCTCATGCCATGTTCTAAAATCTCATGAATTTTAATGACAGTGACTGTGCTGGTTTTTCCACATCTTTGACAGCAAATCTGGAATTTTTCAAAATGAAATGTGTCCGCTGGTCCTGCTAACGGCCTTCTCCAGGCACCAATTTCACAATCAGCACCACCAACCACAAATCCGTCATCAGCAGCATATTTTGTCACACTTTAGTTAATTAGTTATTTTTTATTTCTCCTCTTTTCTGTTCCTAAAGGAACTCTCCTACCATTCCCACACCAGCAGCCTGCTCCCATAGACTCAGGCCACACAAGTCACTTTTTACAATTCATGAGATGACAAGGATCAATATTTTTTTACTTTGCAAATACAGCACCACTCACACACCAGCTGTGTCACCAGGGCCACACATTATGTTCTGTTTGCAAATCTGAAGGCAATGGACCAGTCAGGACAGGCCATGGGTAAACTTGAACTGATCTATTAATTGGCTTACTCAGCATTACATTTGCCAAGTGAAGAGCTGTCTCACCAGTGTGGACCTCTGGCTATAGCCTGAACTTGAGCACCCAGTTGTGAGACACACACGTGTTTCTGCTGTGAGCCACCCAAGGGCCCATGTCACATGTTAAAACAGTATATGCCATGAGACCCAGCACATCATGCATTTACTTATCACCTTCTGATGAGTCAGCAAAACTATTCAGGATCACAGAAAATGAAATACTACCATGTGTTAGTTTCCTCCATGCTCTGAACCAGCTGATGCTAATTAGCACACCTCTTCAGCCAGGTAGATGAGCTAACTAGTGAAATCATCTATTTTAGTGCACAGAACAAATACAGGGTAGTGCGACCCCTTTCTGATGCCAAAGATTTGGAATTGAGTACGCTCAATCTGCCATTCCAATAATACAATTTTGCCAACAAACAAAAATGAGCTTAGTGCATTCTTGAAGCTGGCATGGAATAAGCCACACAGGAATGTTTGATTTTCCAGGTCATGTTCATTAAGCCTCACAATTAAATGCAAGTGAAACATTGTTTTATTTATTAAAATAATGCTTGAATGTGTCTGGCAACATCCAAAGTTAGAGACACATTTTATCAGAAGACACTTCAATCACAACCGATGCAGGTAGACTGTGGGAACCAGTGGTGGTCGTTGGTGACCACTGATACAAAGACATCCCTGCAAAATGAATCCCTCCTTCCCTGGGCAACACTGCAGCCAGTTATGCCATGATCCAGACTCAATACCAGACAGTGGGGCCCATCCAACGTCACCCTAACAGGAAGAGCCACCCAGCAGGCCCTAGCTTATTGTGTCTCTGGCTTCTGTATTTCCGGATGACAGTGAGAAGAGGAAAAGAGCTCAACAACAATCAGCCACATCCTGTTTACCCTAAGGGTAAACAAGCCATCCAAGATGGAGCGATGTGGTTTGTAAGGAAAAGAGTCTTAAATCCGGCCGTGAAATACTGAGTTAAAGCAGTACTCTCGACCAACTGTGTGTAACGCCAGGATTTCTCTCTCTCTCTCTTTCTTTGGCATTTAAATGGCCGAGTGTGAAATCCGAAGCGTTTTGTTTCAGGTCCTGCTTGAGCCATCAAGGCTGCGGCCCAAAATATGAACCATTGCCATCAGTTATGCATTTCAGCCACAGTGGAGCCTCCCTCGTTCATCTGGCCTCTCCCCAGTTTAGCTGAATTACCCATAAATCCCTCAGTGCGTTTCAGGCAGACAAGTCTATGTGTAGATGCAGGTCGAGCAGGAACCTTAGGTACAATAACACAAGAAGGATGACATGGTCAGAGAACAAAGCCTTTTGCTGAGGGGCTTTATCGTAGTTTATATTGACCAATGTGTAATCATGAAAATATGAAAACAGAACACTTGCAGAAGGAGGTGTAGCAGGGGTAGACAGCCCTGGTCCAGGAGTGTCACTGATCTTTTGGTTTTTGCTTCATTCACAGAACAATCCACATAATCGTGTTAATCATCAGGGTTAGTGCCTGCAGGTGACCATGTCCTGGAGCTATAGGGAGAGTATCACTGTTCAGGTTCTGATTATTCAGGCTTATGTGCAATCGCTCAGCATCAACAATTTCATCACTGTGACTGCAAGCACTTTCATTAACAGTCTAAATGTTGTGGCCAGTGTAACATGGAGAGTGGACATTTACTCTCAGCAGTAAAAATTCTGCGACTGTCACAGTGGGAGGTCCTTGACTCACAATGTTAATGCTCTCAGTGCTGCAATGTCAAAATATTATTTCTTTTCAGTTAATTCATCCATCATCATATTAACACACAGAGGGACGAATGAAAAATGCTTGTGACATGGAAGAACCAGCAGGGCTCTTAAGCTGCTTGTGTCCATAAAGACAGACTCGTCCACTGCTTGCAGGCATGTCCCCTGGCCTCTACCTGACAGGGTCTCCACACGGCTGGGTGACGCAGCATGGAGGCTGTGGAGAGATGGGAGATGTTCCCAGGGACTGAGCATAGAAACCGTTTCCCAGCCACTGGGTAAATATCGCCTTGGGTAACCAGTGCCTAGAGGCCCCCTTGAGGATTCATTGTGTTTTTATTATTGTTATTCTTAAAGCGATATTGTTAATTTTTGGGTCCTTGCTCAGGGACCAGAGTGTTCCAGACAAAAGTGACTCATAACTTCTCCCAGTTCTGCAGCTACATTACAGCCAAACTCTTTTAAATGCCATGAGGGTACAGTGTAGAGTACAATGTATCACATGGGAACTGACTCTTAGCTCCCAGGCCTCATTAGATCAGACTCTCTGACTATCTGACTCTGACAGATGTAATGCTACTTAGTGTCTGTCACAGGTACTGTACATGTTCATCTAATGACTTCATTTTAGAGGGACCCTACAGACAAGTGTTGCATGTCAGGTATAATGAACAGAGGTGTCATTTGTGTATGACAAGGAATGGCAATCACCATATCTTGTCAAGGTTTGAAACTTGCTTATTATATTATATCTATTACAGTTTGCTACTTTAATAGCATCACTGCAAAAATACCACTTGTTCTTAGGCTGCCTATGATTACTACTCCTTCTTTCCCTCCATGTCAAAACTCATAAGTGTATCTTACTTCTCAATGACATCACATGATGTCATTTTATATGATGCCACTTTGCCATACCTTAGGTTTTGCTACAGTGATGACACTGATTATGACTGAAGAAGAGAGCATTCAGCAAATGAGAAAGAGTCCTACAGATCCACAAGTGGGGCAAGTTAGGATCGGTATGATTTCTATGGTGTCCCTGCCTGAAATATGGATCAGACTCTGACTGATCTTAACTTTTATCTGATCTCTTAGACTTCATAAAGAAAAGAGCTTGCAGAGACTGTTAGTGTCACGTATGCTTGTATTTGTTTATTCATTTAGTTAGTTAGTTACTTAGTTAGTATTTTTTCTGGTTCAGTTCCATAAACTCTAAACTTATGGATTTAACTTTTGAGCTAGTTATTGTCAATTCCACCCTCAGTGCAATTACAGAATTTCATTGCAGATTTTCTCCATTTTCATTTACTATTCACACCCAGGAAAAATATTATGTAATTTGTCGATATGCAGTAAAGCGTTAATCAGTAAGAGGTAAACCCATTCCCAGAGGTACTGAGGAGTGCTGATCGGTTGAAAGCCCTGCTGTAAGGGCCATCATAAATCACCCATACGGGGCCTCACGTTTCGCAGTCCGCCATGAGGAATGTTCCTTTACTTGGAATCGGTGGCAATAATTCTGCAGCAGGTTAGCAGGTTATCAGGGAAATCTGTCATCAGGGAAGGTGAAAATAATTTCACATTATCTACATCAACCTCATATTCCATATTTGTCCTCCTCAGCAAGCAAACACATCAATGAGGCTACATTTCATGCTGTCTGTAAATCTTAAGATCTTGTATCAAGCGTTTATAATGTGAACAGCATGTACGTTTGGCTTGTTGATATGAAGCCATTTCTGTTAAGTGCTTATTTGGTGCTTCTTCTTCCAGTTGTTCTGTTATGGAGTGTTTCTAATTATACATCTTTGTCTTTTTGTCCAATCTAATCATTTCAGCTTTTGGCCAGGCAAGGCTCTCCCTGGCCATGCAGTGGGAATCTGAGCAATTTTAAATTTCAAGATCTTCAGCATATTTTCCTGCCATTCTGAAGGCAGAATGCATGGTCATATAAGGCCCATTATCTCTTTTCTTCACATTCACACCATTTAGTCTGCGCCTCCTTGTGGTCACAATATGAACTTGAGATTGTGTTCCTCAGAATTACTTTATCTTCTCAGTATGATTAAAGCCAATATTTGCAATAATTTATGGGATAGGCTTACATTGGAATGTATGTTCACTGAGAAAGTAGCACGTTGACTGTAATACTCTGCTAATCAATTCAGTGACAAAGTACATTGATACAGGGGGTTAGAAGGGCTTGTTCACCCTGTGCAGGACTGAATAAATATTTAAAGACGTAACTCTCCGTTCCACCTTAAGAGCTCATAAGGTGCATTTCAGGTCTCAATGCTGTAGGTGGCAGTGTGAGACTGTAGAAAAAAGTTCATCTGAAAGAAAATTTCTGACCATAGGCAGGGCTTGATTTAAGGTGGTCTGCCATAGTTCATAAGAGGCACAGGTGAAGGTTGTCAGATTTGTAAAACTGCTGAATTTATTCTGATACACAGACTCATATATGGCGAGAAATATACATTCATATTTTCACAAGTTCTCTGAGGAGTTACCTTTGGTATACACAGTAAAATCTTCAACATGAATACATATGTCCATTGAATTCTTCAGATTTTGGCTCAGGTCATTAGAGGTATGAACAGCAGTTAGAGCTTCTATTCAAACAGACACCTGGCTTCCATGTGCAGTAGAACTCTGTAAACTGTACTACAGACATGTGTCAATATATTATACTGTACATACAATGTTCTTTTGAGTGAAAACCATGTTAGTAATGAAGCATCACAAAGGCAGTCATGTCTGTGTGTATCTGGCTGTAGGATGAGGAAAGTCATTGCATGTGTGTATGTTTCCACATCACGTGTAGTAAAGTGGCAGCAATATTCTAGGAGTGTAGAGAAAATGCCAAGGTCATGGTGGTATGTGAGTATACCTGAGTATTTTTTTTGCATAAGTTTGTTTGTGTGTGTGTGTGTTTGCAAGTGTGTGTATATGCATTTAGGTTTATGAGCCTGCATATATTTGTGCATTTGAGTGTCTTTGTTTTAATTTTGTGCATTTGTGTGCATATAAGTGTTTGACCATTGTTACTCATGGCTGTGATTGTGATTGTATTTTTATGAGTGTGTGTATATGAGTGTTTGATTCTTTGTGTGTGATTGTGTTTAAATGAGTGTTTGTTTGTGTGTGTGTGTGTGTGTGTGTGTGTGTGTGAGTGATTGTTTGACCGCCCTGTGTGAGGTGCTGAGCACTGCTTCGTGAGTGGGGATGGCAGAGTCCCGGCGTGGTATGTGCAGGCTGACACAGGAAAGCAGATTAAACTCTTGGGTCGTTCGGTCGGGAGTGCGGCCCGGTGGCTCTGGCTGCCACCAGCCGGGGACGGGGGGGCTTGAGGGAGGTTTTAGGAGTGGCGTGCCTTCCACAGCCTTCGGATTATTATTACAGCAGAGCCTCAGGCCCGTGTTCCCTGCAACCCCCCTCCTCCCCCCAGCAAGTGCATCTGGATCCCTCCCCTAAATTCCCCCTCCTCCTCCTCATGTGGGACCGGTGGGGTCAGTTCAGGTGGTAGATGTTGATGTGGCAGTGAGGAGCAGGGTACACACATCAAGGGTTCAAGACACTTAGCACAGGTGGCACTCCACTTATGTCTGCTTTGCTCTGGTACACACAGACCATTTGCTTGTTGTTTGTGCAGACCCATTATTGTTGTTCTGTTTCTAGGTTTACCTCAGAATATCAATAACAAACAAGCAATGACTTCATCCTACATACTCAAGCCAAAAGATTTATTGAGGATTAATATTATTTTTCCCGTTGTCATATCGCTGTCACATATAATGAAACTGAGCATGTGTGTTTGTGTGTGTTTTGTGCATGTTTGTATGTGTCCATGCAACTGTGTCTCTGTTAGGGTATTCAGTTTTGCAGTAAACCAACTTGCACTCTGATCTTTGACCTTCTGGCTCCTTGCTGACTCTCTGATGCCTGCTTCTGACTCAAGGTCCCAGGGGAATATTTGGGACAACATAGCAACAGTAACCAAGAGAGTGAATCCCCCCACCTCTCCCGCTTTCAGAGGAAAGTGGACTTACACCTGAATTACTAAGGGAAGACATGCTTCTTATGTAGGTCAACTAACCAAGTTCAAATCGCCTTGTCTCTCATTTTGCAATATCTCTTCTGAGGAATGTGTATTCTCCCTCTCTCTCTCACTCTCTCTCTCAATGATATTCTATTTGATGGATCAATTCACCACCTTATGATTTTATGTTTTTGTAAAAGTATCCTTAGTGTACATCAAAGAGTTTTCTGAAGGGTCTGTCAGTGAAAAAGAAAGATTGCTGCAAGTTTATGGGATTCTGTCTGAACACTGTAATTTGACAAACCTGTGGCACAATCATAAAAAAATGTATTATCCATAATAATTGGTGGATCATTTTTTGAAAAACCCATATTTGTACCATATCTGTTTCGGGGCAAAGTTCATTTCATAGCAGTTTGGAATGTAATCATCATAGGTATGTAACTATCACATTATACCAGTGTATAAATTTTGAAAATTGAAGCCACAGTGTTTTGTAATGAACACCACAGCTATTATTTAAACAAATATGTCTTTTGACATGTGCGTCATGAGAGTAGCCAACACCCCTACACCCCAGATAAGTCCCACCTTGCTACAACCACACGATGACTGATGGACCACTTCCTGTCAGGTCACATGTCTCTGGAATGACGGCTGTCTGAACCAGCCCCCCCCAGTGCTGGAGCAATCTTTCCTCTGAGGTTAGGACAGGAGTATCTCTGGTTGATGAAAGATTCGCCTCTACAGACTGCATCTTGGTAGAAACTAAGGTTATTGTATTTTATGGTTTTGGTTATGGCACTTACATTTATAATTTTCTGATTAAAATATAATCAATTTTATAGTTATATTTAGCACAGTTAACTTGCATCATTGCCATTACATCTTTACATATCTATTTTGATTGTGTTATGTGTGTATGTGTTTGGGAATGGCGTTAGCTCGGTCTAGCAGTATGGTTCATGCTAATAGGGTGAATGGTCTTATGCTTCTCCAAACTGTCACTCTGAATCTGCTAAATGACTGCAATTTCCAGTAATGTAATTAAGATTAAAACTGAGCCCATAAAGGCCCGCTCCAGGTGAATTTCCTGATTTTTCCACAAAATGCTCATGAAATAGAAAATAGTGACCCATTGCCATGTTAAATTAATTGGAAGAATAACTTCTCACAGTTTGTTTAACCACAACAGGATAGGTGCGTCACATCTGTATATATACAATCATATGTGTCATCACATTTAGGAAATCATTTTGTGAGGAAGTCAAAAAATTGACTTTTATGGTCCAATCATTTACGCTGTTACTGACATGTCGGTTTTTGGGCTCATCTGATCATTGCACATCATCTTGAAACAACAGATTGCAATATACAGCTAAACATTTGGGTCTTTAATGTGTAAATGCAGCTGCAGTACACAGTACTTCCTCTAGGGGCACACACTCTATGTGACCAAGCAATCAGAAAAGACTCAGAAGCTCAGGGGAGGCTTGCTCTACTAAAGGAAGTTATGGTGAACTTGTAGCCTAGAGTTAAGATGAGTGACACAAGATCAAGGCCAGAAAAATGGGAAGAGGAGAGATGGGAATAGGTCACAGTATGCCCTGGGAGTACCAATGTGTATGTGTACTTTTATATGTACATGTGCGTTTATGTTGTGTGTGTTCATGCATTCACATGCATTCATGTATGCACTAATAGGTGTGTCTCCATGATTATGTATGTGTTTAGTTTGTGTTTGCATGTTTATAAGTAATTTTCCAAAATTGTTAAATAATGCTTACTATCTCATTTCTGTCAGGGTCCTACTCCATCTCTGTCTCTGTGGCTCCAGGTAGGGTTTGGGGGAGAGGGGTGGGTGTTGGGGACAGGCACAGTAGCAAGTACAGCTGCAGGAGAAAATATCAACATCTAGCTAACCGCAGTACAGTGAAGAGGGAGGAAAAATGCCCTCAGATGCATGTGCCCAGGGCAGATCTTACACTGGGGTGATGCCCGGCACTGCAAACAACTTACCTGTGCGGTATATACACCACATTTCCAAAGTTAGCACAGGCTGTAAAATCCACTTCTGCATTCTCAGCTTTTACATCTTGGGCAGAAGTGCCTGAAGTATTGCTG
Source organism: Albula goreensis (assembly GCA_022829145.1). Taxonomy (NCBI): domain Eukaryota; kingdom Metazoa; phylum Chordata; class Actinopteri; order Albuliformes; family Albulidae; genus Albula; species Albula goreensis. Next base: position 29,522,745 of record CM040745.1, read on the forward strand.
CCTGCACAGCCAGACTTTTTGCCTATTTTGAGCATATGCCATTTTGCGATATGGTAGCACACAGACACCCATTCACTGTTATATCATTAATATTTCAAAGAGAGAGGTCTAAACGAACCTCTTTTCCCAGGATAGCCTGTGTATAGACCACACACTACCTGTTCCACAGTCATCTGCCTTCATAGAACTGGGCCTCAAAGTTAGTCCTCACTAGACACACGTGCACATATTCCATGCCAGTACACACACTAAACATACAGACAACGGCACGCACTTTCAACATATACATATTTGTGCCGACACAATATACGAGGTGTGGCTATTAAATAATGAGACTAATGCTCTAGAAAAACGTCTGCTTCGAGCGATGCGTAACAGCGAACTGAAGACGGGAGTGGATTGAAACTTTCAAGGGTTGTTTATGATTGCCTATTGGTCAATGTATACCACATGGTATGCGCATGCACACTGTGATTGTACTAAGCCCAGTCACCTTGTTAAATGGCCACGCCTCGTATACATGTGCAAATATATGCATATACATACACATACAGAGTCAACCATGCACACTTACCTATTGTAAATCATAAACTCCTGTAACACAGCCACATTGTGTTTTGGAGCATAAGTGCCAGTCCACACACTCTGGGAGCCAGGGGCCAGAATTAGAAGTGTTGACCCCAACGCTGGCTGTAGTTTGGCTTTGTAAACAGTATGATGTTACATAAGTTCAGTGATTAGGGCAACACGGTTTCGATGCGCGGTTTGTTTTGCAGGTAGGACACTAATGGTGGAAAGAAAAAGGGCAAGTTTATTAATTCACTCCCATTACTCTCCCACTGTTTTATGGAAATTGGTTCCAATATTAATAAGGCATTGTAAGTACAAAAAACAAGAACATGGTAATGTACCTTTTTTAAAAAAAACTGCTGACCAAAGGGTGCCAAACAAATCCATTAGTACATTATAAAACAAAAAAACACCACTCATTCCAGCATAACATGTCCTGTAAACAGGGCAACAAGTTTTGGACTTGGGCATTGCCAAATGAAAAATGGTTTATAAAATTTTAAAAAAGTAAATAAGTGTTTGTAATAAAATAACACTGCCAAATTTTCTGCAGAAAGAAAGAACATTCTGCAAAGAAAAGGCCCAGCCCTGTACACTTTGGGATACCGAGCCTCTTGAATAGAGGCGTAGGAGGGTTAAGCCATATATTTCAATCTTCTGTCAATCTGAAAACTGCTGCTCTACCCTCGAGCAAAGCACTTTACCTTAGTCACCTCTGAATAAACCCGGCTTCATACAAAGCTGAATTGAAGTATTAGCGGTAGCTTTTAATGCGGGCTGCTCACTCTGTGCCGTTCAGGCTGTGACAGGCCGCTTCAGCAGGCTCCGCTAATACTGTGGAGGGTACTTCCCCCTGGAGCTCAGACAGCACTTCATTCAGAGCCATTTCTTTAAATTAGGGGAGGTATACAATTGCAATTTTGTTAAATAATGATCTCTCTCTCTCTCTCTCTCTCTCTCTCTCTCTCTCTCTCTCTCTCTCTCTCTCTCTCTCTCTCTCTCTCTCTCTCTCTCTGTGCATTCTCTCACTCCTCTCTCTTTGAGTGTAGAAGTCGCTGAAGTATTTCCTCTCTTTAAGCTCTGAAATGACAGGCTGTCATGCTGGGGTGCTGATAATGGATGTCTGCCATCCTCTTCATACGCTGACGCCACCGCATGTCTCTGAGCCCTTCACCTGTGTGGTCCTCATGCCGAGCCTAAAGGAGAGCATTGTCTTTGCTGCTTCTTATCGTCAGGCCCCACCGACTGTGTGTGTGTGTGTGTGTGTGTGTGTATGTGTATATGCATTTAGGTTTATGAGCCTGCACATGTTTGTGCATTTGAGTGTGTGTGCAAACTTTCAATTGTATGCGTGTGTGTGTGTGTGTGCATTATTATTTGCAGTTATATATGTATGTGAGTGTTTGCATATGCTTGCTCCTTTAATGATACGTGCATGAGCGTGCATGTGTGTTTGTGTGCAAGTGTGTGTAGGTGTGTGCCTTGTCAGTCGCTCTAGATAAGGGTGTTCATGCAAACATATATGAAAGTTTATTAGCGTCCTTACTACTTATTTAAAATTCTAATCCAAATCCAGTCCAATATTTCTCTTGTTCTGGGCTACATTTTAAGCCTTGTATTTCTCCCACCAAAGAAATCTATAGAAATCCTCCTCTTCAAAGAAAACGTTTATGTAAGAGCAAGAATGCACTTCCAGGTTTGTAGTAGCACCATAATTATGTGTGATTGTATGGTATTGTGAAGATTACCAGAAGGAATTACAGCTGTTACTGAGATGCTAGATGAAAGTTGAATATACACACTGTGTAATCCTGTATTTTTTAATGAGTCAACAATACATGAAATGGCTTACATCCTTAACTGTAGCTCTCATCTATGGCAATTTACACACCACAGAAGTTATTTCAAAGTTTGTCAAACTAACAGCAATGAAGTGGTTTCAAAGATTGCCAGCCTACCTGTGAAAATACCTTTTCCCATGGCACTTGGTGTCTCTGAGTCTCGTGACTTTATCCATGATCTCTGTCTCTCCGCTTCCTTGCAAGTTTACTTGGGGTTTTGGAGCCTAAGTGTGTCTGTGTGATTAGTCTGAGTTTACTCCAGGTCAGCAGTATACACTTTTGCATCTGCCTGTCTCTGACTTTTAGGAGCATGCCAACTATTTGCAAAAATGGGTATTGTATTATATGCTTGAACAACTTTCTGACTAAATTCCTTTTTTTTAAATAGCTGACCATTTCAAAGATCCTTAAATGCAAGTGGTAGGGAAAACAGCATTATGATGCTATTGGTCACATATTTAAATTCTAAAGATATTCTAAAGGTATTTGAGTTATTGTGTCTTCCTGCACTATGATGAGATGAGCTAAAGAAAGCTAATCTGATGAGGAGAATAAAAAAGAACATGCTTCTATAACTTTTCCTCTAGCTGTGAAAAGCATGTCAAGGTGAAGGGATTCTCATCTTTAAAAACACGTTAGTCTGATATTCTTAGATATCATATAATTAGATATTTAAACAAGCCTCATGTTCCGGGTTGTATTCTGTGCTCCTGTGATGGTATGTCTATGTGCTCTCAGCTTTTCTGATGCAAAGATAACTATATCTGACTTTGCTTTCACAAATATCACATCTGGCATGACTGTGTAAATATACCAAGGTCAGTGTACATACTCTGAATTTTGCATGCTGAACATACTGCACATACATCTCTGAGCATATCACCATGTGGTTAAGCACAGTGCACAGGAAGAACAAGAGGATGATACAGAGAAAGTAAGAAGCTCACAGGGAGAAGAATGATGAGGTACTGTAGTCAATGGAAACTGGTATGAGCCATCCCCTTCCAGAACTCAAACCCAAATAAGATACTGGTCAGCTTGTTTCCAGAGACAGTGTTCAAGCAAGACAGTGTCCAGCCTGCCCAGTCCCGGGCAGTGTGTTGGTGCTTGCACCACACAGAGGGAGAGTGTAAGGGAAGACCCCAGTATCTTGTGAAGGACACTGAAATAACTCACTGAGACATTGACTTTGGTTACTGTGTACCACTGATTGATGAAAAAATGGAGAGCCAGTGTCTCATGACTTCATCATCCACCTATGGAGCCCGGGTGAAAACCACACTCCCACTCTCACCCCAAACTGCCACTTTGTACCCACAATGCTGTCAGTCTCTATCTGCTCCATCAGGAACAGATCCTACTGCCCAATCAGGCGAAGCAAAAGAGCCCCACTCCGGCTCTCTCACGCTTCAGTGTGCTTTTACAACATGATTGATTTCCTGCTCGCCTCCTTCCCTGTGGCTCCTTTATCTGCCATCGGCATCAGGCAGAGCAGAGAGCTGTATTTGCTTATCTCTGTGGGTTATTACGTCACCGGGGTTATCGGGATATCTCTCCTCAGTGCGTTTCCCTTCGGAGTCGGGCGAGAGAGCGGGGCCTAGGAGAGACACTCGGGCCCCAGTCGCTGCACCTGCTGCAAGGCCCTCTCTGTTTGTGTAAGATCTCTTATCATGGAGGTATGCGACGCTGTCATCCCCCCTTCACCTTGATGTGTTCCAAGATTGATTATGGTGCCATTCGCCTCCCCTCAGAAGCACAGCATACGTGCAGATTCTCAAGCACGATGGAGCGCACACAAGCACCACCACACATGTGTATGCACGCTCAAGTATGGCCGCTGTTCGCTCGTACCAAAACACAGAGCACACGGTCACACTCACATACACACTCATACCATGAAGGACGTGTGCACGCACGCGCATGTGTACGCATATTTTTACAAGTTTACACGCCATTAAACGTGCGTGCCCCAGTAAAAAATGAAATTTATTGCATTGTAATAATTATTCAGATCTTGAAATTGTTGAAAGGGAAAAAGAGTATGCGTGACAGAGAGATGGAGAGCAGGTGAGTCGGAGTTCAGCCGCGTTCACAGGAAGAAAAGCGAGGACTGCAAGCCAGCAACATGCTTGAGTTCAGCTGGGTCCAGTAGGAGAGAAGCCTTCCGTCAGCCCTGGTGACAAAAACATTAGCATGACCCTCAAATTATTGAGATACAGCTTTTTTTCCAAAAGTATAAAAGCTATTGCTAAAGCTGTTCACAATAGTTAAAGCTATTTATATTTGTATTCATGCTATTTCTTTTACACTTGTTTCAAAAGGTGATAAAAATGACTGGCTAAGAAAAAAAGTATAAAATTTTCACATTTGTCATGTATAAACACTATTAAACTCTTTAACACCAGCTCTTTTGTGGTAAGATATTTACTTATTTCACTGTATGGTAACAATTAGTGCTTACGCAACAGCCTTCTCTGTGTGGGAACTGGGCAACAAAATTGATAATTAGTATATTATTACAGAAAAGGCTGTGAGGAAATCACAGTAATTTGGTATATGAAGCAGGCTGAGGATGTTTTGAAATAGCTGCAGTCATACATACGCACAATAACGTCAAGCAAATTTTAAGGAAATAATATTTAAGTCACCAGTTAGAAGTCACTGCTCATAATTGCAGGATACATGGGCTTGTTTTCAAAAAGCATTGCAAAATTATTGTGATTGCAAAATTATGAAAATAATCAACAACACCAGGCTAATAAAGAAAAGATAAATTTACTTTTATATTCAAGTAAAGCATAATATTATTTGGTTTCATGCAGTAACACTCCTTACAAAAAATATGTTTATAGAAGTATATCTTTTAAAGTATCCTTTTTTAACATAATTCTCCATAGTGTATTCAAAGTGCACTTTACTTTCCAAAAGTAAACATAGAACACAGTTTGAAATTCATACTTAAAGGATATGATTTTAAAGTAGATCTTAGCGAGAAGAAGTCAACACATTTTATAGTTCCAAATTTTAGAATGCATTTATATATTAAAAATGATGTAAAAAAAGGTTCATTTTAACCTTCAGATATACTGTTATCTATGTATGTACAGTTTGTATGCTATACACTGATATGCACAGTTGCTATGACCACTGTTCCACACTGCTGCTCTGGTAACTCTGAAAGGCCAGCCATTTGATTCCCATCATCCATCCTTGTGACAGATTATGGTCAGAAACGCGTACAGCTCCTAAATGTTGCATGGTCTCACGGGAGACAAATTTATCTCCTAATAAACAGAACGGATCGTATGAGAGAATAACACCGCTGAGCCCAGCGCAAGAACATGCTGACGGTGAGATCAGCTATTCACTGTTCTTCATATTTCATGAAAGCCCCCTGTTGTTCCAGGGCTCAGTGTGAAGGCAGAGGATAAACAATGGAGTGACACGTTTGCGTTTCACCGCTGAGATCCTTGTGATATATGGCCCAGCTGATTTATTTCCTCTCTCTAATCTGACAGCACCTCTGTGGAGGCTCTTTGTGTGACCGAGCAGCAAATGTCTCTGACAACACATCCAATGTGTAGCTGTAAATTAACCAAAGTGCTGGGGAAATTCCTATTCAGGATACCATTAAGAACAGATCAACAGCCTTTGACAGGTGATGGCATTGGACTCAAAATTCCTTTTAATTTGAGTCATGAAATACTAGAAACTAGATATTGTGTGGCAACAGCTCAAGTTTTGTGGTTTGATTGTTGTTGATATAAAAAATACATCGGCTCAAATGAATTTCCTTGCAACATTTATGAGAATCGTGGCATTGCCTTTCTTGTGTGCCCATGCAGTTATCTTAATCAATTCTTGCAAAGCTAACCATTCCTCCCCAGATAAGATATAGTGATATAGTGAAGGCGATGGAAGTCTTTTGTTTCCTGGAGGGAAAACCTTAATTTGTGTGAAATTACAGAATCTGTCATTTTGCTGGAGTGGTTCTGCTTGCTGCCACAGGTCTGAGATCTATGCTGCAGAGTACACCTGTCATTCTCTCTCCCTGTTTAACTCTCCCACATGTACACACACACACACACATCTGTCTACAAACCCACAAGCAATACAGCATATATATGCACAAGCACAATATACATACATACATACACACACACATACACATACATACATACATACACACACACATACACATACATATATACATACACACACACATACACATACATACATACATACACACACACATACATATTGTACACAGATTGTAGTCATCTTAGCTTTGCTGCACTCACTAACCTTCCTTTATCAAAATTTTGGCATTAGTGATTCTACAATAGCCAAGATATGGCAAAGTCATCAGCAGGTTTGTAACACACACTCACTCCCTAGGACAGAGCACATTGTGCTGCATGGAAGCCAAAAGGTCAGGAACTCCCTGGATCAGGCTTGTCACCAGCAGCTTTTTTAACACTTGTAAGCTACTGAGAGATCAGAAAATGTTTAGAAACAACAGAATCATTCCCCGAAAATAAAAGCAGATCAAATCTTACATTTTAAAATCACAGCTTTCTTTGGCCAAAGGTCTTTGAAAATCTTTTGATGCAGACAATGTTAAGTTATTCATCCATTTTTTAAAAATGACAAAGATGAGTCACTCAGTTTTTCACCAGAATGGTTTTATGCATCTCCTACCACATGACCAGGTGGTTGTTAAGTCAACATTGTGGCCTGAAGCAATGTGATCAATCAGAAAAACAAAATGGCATGGAAGGAAACCCACAAACGTTTGCAACACCTGGACAGTCATATCACACGCAAATGTTAAACTCAAATTCAAATTTCATTTTTTATCTATGACATTTGCTGATAACATATTTGGCAACGGTCAGGTAATAGTTATCTATGTGTATGAAAATTCAGGAAACTGAATGAATGCAAATCAAATACAACTTTGAACCAGTCTAGTAAATTACTATTTGTGTCTCTGCCTGTGGGTTCTGGTCGAAATGAACATTTTGATTAGAATTTAACTACATGGGAAGCACAACACCCACAAACACCAAGGTCCTTGGATGAGATGGAAACCATGAAAAAGCAGAGAAAGAGAATATAAGAGAAATAAGGGCCTTGTTCTAAATATGGAGAAAGTAATTGCCTGGGATAAAATTGTAGAAAAATGTCTGAACATTTGTAGTGCAGTTCCATTTTTTTGCTACTTATGTGGATATGGTCAAACGCTGCCCACCCTCTTGCTCTACTGACTGGACAAATGAGCACAGATGAAGCCTTAAACTTCATGTGCCACTTTGGATTGGCCTCAACCCCCAAAGCTGGGTTCCCTGACACTGGCCTTGGTCCCAGGCTCTGGTTAATGATCTGACATACGTCTCTGTGCACTCAGGAATCCCTGCCCTTACGGCCGCAAGGGAAAATCCCAGTGTTGACTCACGTGGGTAGTCATCACCATGGTAACCCTTCACCTGGGCACCATGTGTATGTGAGTGAGTGTGTATGAGTTTCTTTGTGCCTCCATGCTGTTGCCTCTCAGCACCCAGCAGCAGTATTGTTTCATGTTCCCGTGGTGACAGGAGATATGGCCGTTCGGCTTGGCAGGCGGCCATTGCTGTTTTGTCATAACAGTATGTGGGCTTCAGCTGTGTTATGGCTTCTGCCCGCATGCAGTGTGTGGCCTGTGTATGGGAGCCTAGGCTCAGAGTGCACAGAGGGGTGACTGACTGCGATCCAAAAACAAACCCAGTGGCACTGGAAACACTGTGCACGGCCAGCAATGGTGCACTCACCTGCAGCCAGTGGAAGGACTGATCAATGATCATGAACTGGTGAATATCTATGTGACATCTATGCACCTGTTCAAGAAATACTCTACTACCCTACCCTACCTCAATCACTCAGACAATAGCATGGTAGTCCCAGGAACCGAAGGACCCTTCAATATCAGTAAAGGAAAAGTGGAGTGAGGCAAGGTTTCCATTGTATCATATGAAGCAGCTCCCAGCACAAGCACAAACAAAGAGATGTCCTTCCCAGTCTTTCTCCTCAAAGCACTTAGCCACATCACAGGCGGAATGACTGGCTGGCTGTGAACTAACGAATCTGTTACATTTCCCAGACACTCAGCACAAAAACTCATTCTTCTATTTTTCTGGAGGCTACTGCGGTGGATCCATGTGCTCATTTCCAAAGATGAATAACCGTACAGATGCAGAACACACTACGGCAGTTGTGATGTTATAGGTCTTTACCATCAGCACTTTTTTTGAAACACAGATGTAGGTCACAGCAGGTCTGTTGTGTGTGTGTGTATGTGTGTGTGTGTGTGTGTGTGTGTTGACATTCAATTGAAATTAGGACAATGCCAGGTCTAGATTAATTTATTTTCAGACCGACCATTGAGTTCAGTTTTGTGTTGTAGTCTTAACAAGGTAATGAAATGTGGTTTCAGAGTTCCGCTATTTTATTGAAGCGATCCTATTTGACTCATTTAAAATATGCATGCATTTGATTGAATCATGGGGTGCCTGAAAACAAAAACGTGTATAATTGCTGAACTGAGTTTCCATGAATATGCAAAGTCACACATCTCATATAATTCAATACATCCAATAAAATTCAGATTCATTATAGTCATCAAGCAGTATCTAAGGACACCCTTTGGGTCTGAATGCACATGACTACTCTATAAGGGAAACACTGGGTGAACCGAAACATCTGGATGTTGTCTGCACCATTCTTCACGGGTCAGAGCTGCTGTAAACGGCAAATAAAAAGACCACAATTAAAACTGCGTATAAATGACATCATGGAAGTGGGGGCCATCATTTGTAAGCCTCTTTGTTTGCCATACCTTCAAGCATTTTTGAGTCACCCATACCCTTCTCCACACAATACGGCTTTCTGAGCGTGCCCTTCTCCCAGGGCTCGTTAAATGCTGTCGGCCTTATGCAGCCAGTCATTGGAACGCAGGTACAATAGTCGCTCTCTGATGACCAATATCTCTGGAAAGCCGCAGCTCAGCCTAGGGCCTTTTTCTCAGACTACCGATTAGACTGACGTTTTTACCTGCCTGTTTATGAAGCCTGAAAGCATGGCCCTGACGTACAGAGCGGTTTGTGTTTTTTGGGTTTAACCGCAGTGTTTAGCTTTATAATGCCTTCTGTAGCTTCATCCAGCAGCTTAATGGCAGCTGAGTGGCAATCTTGTATTTGGGAAATATTCAAAGCGGAGGATCTTAAAGCAAGAAGTAAACTGTAAATCCAAAGCATCTCCATCTCCAACCACATGTACTCAAAGACTCATCATAGCCATTACATCAGACACATAATGACCGACTTTCCAGTGGTTTCATTGTCTTTTGGCATTAGCGGACTTTTATGATTTATTTTAGGATATTTGTGGCATCCTGACAAAAACAAACACCCAACAGTTTGTTCCTCCTTCTTTGAACCACAGATCAGAGAGATTAAGCAGTGCCAACTTGGGCAAAATGAAAACCAGCAGAAAAGGATTGAATGGGTCATTGAAATGGTTCTGCAGAAGAGACTGCGCCCATTTTCCCATATTTCCTCTCCCATCCCCATTATCACTGAGTGTTTATGTGTACATATTTGTAATGTTTGTATTTGCATATGCAGCTGTTAAATTGTAAATGCTGCTTTTCCAGTAAGTCCATGTGTGTGTTTCATGTTCCCAGAATGCCATAAGGCAGACATTAGGGGAAATATACTGAATTGATTTGCCCTTGCTAGTCTCTCTGTCTCACTATGACCCATTTTGAACTTTGATCCCTTCTTTGACTTTGGATTTATGCTGTCATGTTTTTGTTATAGGTGTATATGTATATTTAACAGTACAGTCACACCAGTGCATGTCTTATGTGCGTGTGTATGTGTGTAATGTGTATGTGCATAATATTAAAAATAAAACTGAATGTGTTCATTTGTCAAGGACATGTATCGTTAAAATTACCATCTGAAATTGGGCACATTCACAAAAATGTTCTCTTGCAGAATGACTGTGTGCATGTGTGCACAAACATATCCACTCACAAGCGTTTGAGTGGATATGTGTCCATGTCTGTGTGTGCACCCATGTGTGTGTGTGTGTGTGAGTCAGTGTGTGTGTGCGGTGTGTGTGTGTGTGTGTGTGTGTGTGTGTGTGAGTCAGTGTGTGTGTGCGGGTGTGTGTGTGCGTGTGAGTCAGTGTGTGTGTGCGGGTGTGTGTGCATGTGTGTGTGTGCTCTTTGGTGGGGGATCACAGGGTGGCCCATCCATGTGGTGGGCTGTGGTTGGGGATTAGGGGTGCGGTGTAGAGGGAGACGGCTGTGGGGCAGACAGAAGGACAGACACAGTGTGGTCTAGACACAGGGCGTCCTGGGACAAGAGCCCCATTCAGGAGGCAGTGCCTCACCCGTGCGCCTAGAAGCCCTGAGGTGTCCCTGCTTTACCTCCGCTAGCCCCTGCTGCAAGGCTCAGCCCAGAGAGAAAATCAAATCAAATAACAGCGCTTCCCTGTCTTCCTGCAAGTCCTCTCTCTCTACCCCAATTTAAAGACCTTAGCAGAATCTGCTGGGAATTACATTTTAAACCAAACAGATTCTGTGTACATATCTCCACCCACCCCTCTTTTCCCTTCTCTCTCTCTTTCTTTCAGTTTTCTCTCTCTTTTGCAGCAAACGGCCATGTTAAGGTGCTGTTTTTATGTCTGACTGAGTGCTGTATCAGGATGAAGTTGCTCTAAAATGTGCAGGGGAAGCACTCTTCTCGGCCGTGCTCGATCACGCCATGCTGCTTGGCTGCAGGAATCCAACAGTACTTTTCCATTCTCAATGTGCAGTCCGGATAAATAGACTCATTTTGCTGCAGATATATTTTAAATGTACACCCAATGCATCCATGTAGCTGTAACAGCAACACATATAGACTTAATTCAATCTGGTAAATGTATTGAATGATGAATTTTTTTTTTTTATTTTAAACAAATGTGTGCTTAAGCCAATATAATATCGGTATTGTTTTTCATCATGGTTCACAGCAAATATTGTGGTAAAGTAGCTTTTTATGTTCGGCCTCATTTAGTTCCGTTTTAACACAACCGGTGGTTTCTTAGAAGTAATACATTCTTTTGAATCTGTTACAGCACAATTACATTTTCATTTAGCCATGGGTAAATACTGCAAAAAGTTTAGAACACAGAGTGAACTTGAGTTGGGTCCAAAATGAATATTGTCTCTTTATTATGCTATGGCAGATTTATGAATTGTGTGTCAGATCATTAAATCAACAGTGCTGTTTTTTCCTGCATGAACATGAAGTGTACTTTCTGTACAGCATATATTATTCATTATACAGTATTTATGCAGGGGAGTCTTTTTGCTGAGTACCCAGCTGTTCCCACATGTAAGACAGCTCTCTAGACATGAAGAATTGAGATCTTTCCTCAAAGATCTTTTCCTCGGCAGTAGAGGACCTGGCTCAAGGCCTTGCTAAACTGCAGACACTCATTACAACCTATCTCTCTGTTTTATGGTACACACTGTAGTATATGTCCATCATAATTACTGACAGGCAGCCAAGTTCGGTACATTGCTAGCATAATTACAGATGATCACTGAGGTACATCTCCTGTGTCTGAAATGACATATTACACTATGCATTAGCTGTCCAAGCACTGACATGTAATATAGAGAATCTCCTGTTTGACTGCTGCCATATGGCACAGTAAATCTCCGATGTAATCACTGAAATAATGCACAGTTCTGTACATCCTCCCAATATTACAGTAATCCACTGTTTTCTCTTCTTCTTTTCCACACGACTGCCCTGTTTACTTTGACATGCCAAGTAATTTTCAGTCTGCACAAACTTAAGTAGCATTAAACAAACTCTAAGGTGTAAATCAGATTTATTTTTACACTGCAGCGAGGAATGAGATTTGTGTTTGTCTGTGGTGTGTGGACTGTGAGTGGGGTGGCATGTGTTGAGGCCTGTCTGCAGACTTTCCTCAGGGGGGAAAGCCTGTGCACAATCAACCGTGTTCTTCTCCCCAGGCTTCCCCCGTTACCTTCCTCTCTCCCCTCCTTTCCTGTCCTGTTCATTCATCTTTTTGATCTGCGCAGTGTTAATAAATGGTTGTATGTAAGACTGTAGGGACTCCAGAGAGGTTATGAGGAGTCTTCCAGGACCCCTCACATAGAGAGTGGTGTGAGAGCTGAGGAGGGTGGTGTAGAGGTTTGTGCTGGGGAAAGTGATCTCTTATGTGTTGAGTTCCATTACTTACTTGCATTTTCACAACCAGGTGATAGCCTTTCCTGTAGATGTACCATCTCACATGATCATGATTGTGGCATACACTTGTATGTCCTTCTGCTTCCTCTCATGAACACATGACTGTGGCATGTCTTTTACATTTTATCATTTCATTACAAACATGCTATTTTTGTTGCTAAGAAACATCCCGTGGAGGACTTGTAGGGCTAGATTCAAACATGCAGTTAGTGTCTTTACAGGAATATGCACTTCAATCAAAACTGACATTTGTATCCTCAAGGGCATATACTGTTCTGTCTTAAAGCTAGAAAAACACATACCCAAGGGCAGTTTGCTTGTCTCTAATAACGCCCTGAAAAGGCTACGTGTGTTTGGATCTGCCCCATAGTCCTCTTAATACACATGGAAGATCAATAATCCTGTAAATACACATGGAAGATCAATAATCCTGTAAATACACATGGAAGATCAGTAATCCTGTAAATACACATGGAAGATCAGTAATCCTGTAAATACACATGGAAGATCACTGTTTCCTCTTGACACGTAAAGGATCAGTGGTGTCAACCATACACAGGGTGATCCTGGCCCCTGGTCTTGTCAATGCCCCCCGCACATGCCCAGTGTGGTGCGGTCCCCTCCGCCTGGTAGACGCAGCATCTCCAGCTGTTTCCACTCTCAGCCCCTGACCTTACTGATGGCTAAGGAGCGTCACAGTTGGAAATGATCAGGGCTGCGGCAGCCTGCCAGCGCTCCAGATGTGCAGTGTTTTCCTCCAGACTCCCAAAGCCCACTTTACCAAAACTATCCTACAAGGCATAACCAGGTTACCCACATACAGGAGAGGCTACAGCAGAGGTGCCGCAAGAATCTTGCTGTGTGCAGATCTGAGCTGCAGTAAGAGACTGGCTGTGTGCACATCTGAGCTGCAGTAAGAGACTGGCTGTGTGCACATCTGAGCTGCAGTAAGAGACTGGCTGTGTGCAGATCTGAGCTGCAGCAAGAGACTGGCTGTGTGCACATCTGAGCTGCAGTAAGAGACTGGCTGTGTGCACATCTGAGCTGCAGCAAGAGACTGGCTGTGTGCACATCTGAGCTGCAGTAAGAGACTGGCTGTGTGCACATCTGAGCTGCAGTAAGAGACTGGCTGTGTGCACATCTGAGCTGCAGTAAGAGACTGGCTGTGTGCACATCTGAGCTGCAGTAAGAGACTGGCTGTGTGCACATCTGAGCTGCAGTAAGAGACTGGCTGTGTGCACATCTGAGCTGCAGTAAGAGACTGGCTGTGTGCAGATCTGAGCTGCAGTAAGAGAAGAGACTAAGGCTGTGTGCACATCTGAGCTGCAGCAAGAGACTGGCTGTGTGCACATCTGAGCTGCAGTAAGAGACTGGCTGTGTGCAGATCTGAGCTGCAGTAACAGACTGTCTGTATGCAGATCTGAGCTGCAGTAAGAGACTGGCTGTGTGCAGATCTGAGCTGCAGTAAAAGACTGGCTGTGTGCACATCTGAGCTGCAGTAAGAGACTGGCTGTGTGCAGATCAGAGCTGCAGTAAGAGACTGGCTGTGTGCACATCTGAGCTGCAGTAAGAGACTGGCAGATCTGAGACTGGCTGTGTGCACATCTGAGATGCAGTAAGAGACTGGCTGTGTGCAGATCAGAGCTGCAGTAAGAGACTGGCTGTGTGCAGATCTGAGCTGCAGTAAGAGACTGGCTGTGTGCAGATCTGAGCTGCAGCAAGAGACTGGCTGTGTGCACATCTGAGCTGCAGTAAGAGACTGGCTGTGTGCAGATCTGAGCTGCAGTAAGAGACTGGCTGTGTGCACATCTGAGCTGCAGTAAGAGACTGGCTGTGTGCACATCTGAGATGCAGTAAGAGACTGGCTGCATGCAAGTGCACAGTACGATATGGGTGGTTTTCAGAACTGCGCAGATCTGCAATAGGCCAGAACTGTGGTACAGAGCTGCGCAGATCTACAGGAGAGGGACAGTGTGCACATATGGGAGGCTGGCAATGTGCAGGTCTGCGCATACATTTCAAATAGACACAGGAGACGTGCAAAGCTGTGCAGATCTAGAGGACAGAGGCACTGACCAGAGCTGAGCAGTTCTACCACAGGAGGGGGCGGTTCACAGAGCTGCGCAGATCTAGGACAGCAGTGTGCATAGGGCTTCAGTCAGTGTATCGAGCAATGCTACCTCTACTAATGTCATGAGTGGCTCGGTTTAGCTGATTTCAGAGTGGAAAGTGGCAGAATCTCCCCCCAGTAATTAGAGGTTAGACAGAGCACAGCGGAGTCATGATAATGACAGTGCACAGACACCGCAGAGCTCTCCACTCAGCCACACTTCTGCCCCGGCCATCTGCTGCAGCAATCTGTGCGGAAGCCACATATCACACCCCCTACACTGTGTGCTGCTATCTGAGTGTCTTTGGCTGCACAGCCATTACTATCAAATGAATACTTTTACTAATAATACACTTAATACTTTGACAATTTAATTCAATGACAATTCAATGTAATACAAAATCCCCATTTCCATTTACTTAGTACAGTATATAAATGATATATATAATGCAATTGTTGGTGGACAAAACAATAACCACAACATTTCCATTTTACCAAAATAAGTAAAGACCACAACATGAACTTCGACGACCATAAATTCTTACATGTTTTGAAAATGTTTTGTCATGATTCATGTTGCCTGTTTGTATTTTAAAAAATCATTTTTATGTGTCTGTAAACTTGTGGTCACTTATCACCCATGAATCTATAGCATTATGTGTTTTATACAGTATGTGGGTCTGCATATATGAAGTGACTGTATTTCACAATATTCCCTTTCATTTGAGGCCCCTTTGACAGTGGAGGGAGAAAGTAAAATATATTCATTGTCATTGTCTAAATAAATTTTTTCTGACTTTTCTTTTACTGAAACATCTGTTGCCTGAGCATTATTCCCTATGTTCATGAGTTCTGTCATCCCCTCCTTGAGTATTTTAAGAAGAAAAAAAAAACTACTGATAACAAGTTCATGTTAGCTGTCTTTTATCTGGAAATCCAACAACTGCTTACGTAATTGAATTCACTCCCATGTAGTTAATCAGCTCATCTCAGAGGAGGGTCTGTTTGCAGTCTGATAATCTCTTGTCAAACTGATGGTGATATTTTGCTTTCATGGGAGCTTTCAAGTGCATATGCTCTGCTTGATTTCTGAATTTAAGCAAAACCTGAAGTGGAATTAAATCATGTGTGAAATACTTATCTGGAAGACTTATCAGACATCTTTTTTGCATTATGAGAATGTTTATTGTAGTGGGTAAGGCACAATATACACTGAAAGTTGAAAAGAGGTGATGTCAGCTAGCGAATTATGACAGCTATTTTGCAAGCAAAGCCAAAAGAAGTATACAAATTATACAAACATAAGTGAAAATTTTTTAGAGTTTAGGACTTTGTAAGTCAATTCTAGTTTTAGGGGTGACATACCAAGGTCCTAAATAATGGCTGTATCTGCATGCTACATCATGCCACCATCAGCAGGTCTTCAACTCATTATGTAAATGACTTGATCCACAAACAGTCACATTTAAATGAGAGTTGTGAGTTTGGATGGTAACTGGACCTTCGTGTACACCGAAAGACCTCACTCCAGTTGAAGATGAACTTTTTTCCCCTAGTCACTGTCTGAATACTGTGCTGTTCTTGGTCAAGACTGCCATTTTTTTAATTGAATGTACTTACAGGGATGTGTGTGCACTTGTGACTAATTAAGACAACATTTATGCAATCTTTCATCAGTCAACTGTGTAAGTTGTAAGTAAGTACAGCATCATGAAGACAACATGTCAAGCGGAAGTCAATATTAATACAATCAGGTGACTGGCTGGCTATGTTTGGAGATCAGAATGAAATTACCTCTAGCAAATGTTCTGGACTATAGCGCTGGCTGCCTTGACATCAGTAAATCCACCTTCAAAATGGGTGTGTGTCAAATGCAGCCAGTAACTAAAAACAGATAAGTTAGCACGTAGAGTTAACATTAAATAAATGTTATCAAATGGGCCAGCTAGCTTGCTGGACAGTAATCGAGTAATCCAAGCATCTTTGTATTCTGCCTGGTCGTAGTCATGTGCCCATGGATGCCCAAATAGTTCACAAAACAGTTTCTCAACACGTATTCTAGCCCTTGTAATGCTATTAGCTAACTAGGTGGTCAGTACTAGATTAGTGATATATAGCCTATTAAATCTACTATTTTTTGCCTCTGATATTTAGAGAAGATGTATGTTGTGATGTTTTTCATTTGCTGTGGTTGCCATCATGTTATCAACTGTGTGTCTGCTTGTACCTGCTTTTCATTTGTCCTAAGTTACATATGCTATTACCTTTCCCAAAATATCACTCAGGTCTGGTAAATCACATCAGACATGCTAAGAGTAACCTATTTGCATGACCTCAGTTTCACAAACTAATGTGCGGACATCCAAATTTATACATTCATTCAAGCTAAACTGCAAAAATAAGCAATGAAACACCTGGTTTGCTAATAACCATGGACAGGTTTTGTGCATGATAACAGTTTTAAAAAGCTAAAACATTTAACTATTGACAATATTTGTGCTTGTTTCAAATTATCGATATGGGAACTTCCTGGTTGTTTACAATCTTAGTAATGTTACCACACCCCAATAACACAGTGGACCAATCTGGCAACCTTTCACAGGCACAAGAGTACACTTCACCCCTAAGTAATTCAAAGACCAGTGGACTCATTCATAAATGCTGCAAATGCACCAGAAATATGATGTGAGAATGTGTGCACACCCATGCATATGCACATACAGGGCATATGTTTGCTTTAAATACCAAACCATAGAGGCCAAAAGAAATTTACACTACTGTTTAATTTAAATAGATGGCATTCACTTCATTAATCAATTTCTCCCATTAACATAAACAGACCTGAAGCATGCTAAGATATCAAGATAATATGACTATTGGCTGCGATGGCACACTCAGAGGATATTGTGAATGGCATGGTGCAACAGCAATGTGTCATTCAGATTTTCTTTGCCCATGATGATGACAGGCTCTTTAGTTAGTTTCGTTCAACATGATCTGCACTCCTGGAACTCTGTGCTGAAATGGAGCTGGTTCTGGAGTGCCCTACATGTTGCAACCAACTGATACCCGCCCACCTGCCATCCCTGCCAGCTCCTGGGTCGTTGGCTACGGGGACTTTTCAGTGTAAAATAGCAGACAGGTCATGTGCATCCCAGCCCTCGCTCAGTAATGTCATTAGATCCTCCTATACAAACGATATGCCCTTTCAAGTAATGACCGGTTTTCCTATTACAGTCGATGCAATTGACAGCACTAACATTGCTTACAGGGTACAGTCAGTGAATTGTTTATGTCACCCATATGTGTGAAGGGCTTAACAATGAGTCTACCTGGTTGTCCTTGATGACTGATGCACGCTGCCATGTCCTCTTTCCATGCACGATTCTTTTTTATGTGTTACCTGCGCTAAGGCTTCCATATAAAATGTTCTTTTGTGTCTTGATTTGTCAGACAATTAGCTGGATTTCAAACTGCAAGAAAATATTTTTTAAAAATATTTTTTCTGTCATGATTGTGCCATTTAACAATAAAATACTGTAGTACTATATCAACAACTTCTGTGTTTCTGGGGTTCATGTATGTACTAAAGTTACATTTTACAGGTTTTGTTGTGAAATGACTGGAGGTGAAAGTCTTAAAAAAGTGAAATACCCCTTTAAGTATTCTGTATGTTTTGATAATCATTGAGAAAAAGGGATTTGGCAATCGCGAAGAACAAATGGCGCAGAGCGTGGTCATATCTTTTTGTGTCCTCTGTTGGTGTCCACAGAGGCATGACCCAGGCTAGAGCTCTGTTTTGCAAATTGTTTTGATGTGCAGCGTTGCATCACAAAGCTCTGTGAAACTGGACAGATAAACAGTTAATCTTTCCCATCTAACAAGTGTTTGGATAATTTGTGGGTATGGTTTAGTGATGGGTATAGCTCAAAGCACACTATCAAAGGTTTCCATGACAACAATGCTCCCCCCCAAACTAAAAATAGACAGGATTATTATGGTTCTTAACTGGCCCTGACCTTGTGGGGGACAACCACTTTTGTGGCCAAGATGCAAGACTGGGACTGAAGCATTTTAGATAAGCCAGGACCTCCCCAGGTGAGGGCAGAGCATATGACCTTTGACCTGTAATTTTTAGAAATTTGGTTTAATATTCTTTGGGGTGCAAAAAAGTATTAAATAGGACCCCTATGTATCTGATATTCCACTGCTGTGGTCCAGCGTCCCCTAATCAAATGTGTCGTGGGCGATACATCAACCATGACTGCTGGGGGCTCTTGCCCCTGTGTGTTTTCTCATCCTGCGTATCCAGAGCAAAGCAAACATAGAAGAATTTCATGAATCAATTCCATTTCACTGGTGCCAAACAAGCCAAATCTCTGTGGTCAAGATCAAACAAAGGGCTCACTTAACAAGACAAGGGCCTGTTTTCCTGTTTTAACTCATTATGACTGGGCACAGAAACCGCAGTGCAGTTGCTTTACTTCATTTCATTATTCACTTTTTTTTCATTTTAAATAATAAAGTGTACTTTCTTTTGGAATTGATTAAAGACCATTTTGCACCAAAAAATAAATATTTAGACATTTGATAAACAGAAAAAAAAACAATTTAAAAAAATGTATGCTATAATTTCATGACTGTTTGAGTAGATATCCTCTCCTCTGCCTGATGTCAAAGTTGGCTTAGGGTCTTGGCTAGCCAGTTGACTTAAGGTTGCACCTCGTTCCCTGGCTGGAGTCCAACTCCAGTCATATGCTGAATTCCGAATCAGCCCCAAAACCAGCCAATAGATCCTAACCACTTGAAGGAAAGACACTTGTTTTTTTGACCTCAAAGCAAGGGACAATCACAGTTAGGCAATGAAGGGGCTATGAACACCAGTAAATTACAGGCAAGCATGCTACTACAACAGCATCCTTTGGGTAGCTGCCTCTCTTTTCCCATTTGTAACTAACACTCAGACCCCACACACAAAGAAGTGAATCGTGGGATATAACTTCACTCCCCAGTATTTAGAATTGCAGGCTCAGCAGAAATGGGTATTTGAGTGCAAAACTTGCAACTAAGCCTTCTTTGATATTGTGGCCGCTTAGGTTTGGGACACCTTCAAATATGGCAGTGTGACAGTGTTTGGCAGATTTTGTTGCTAGAAGTCACTAGATGGTCCTAGTCAATTGACTCAAGAGGAAGGTGGGCAGGGAATTATGGTATTGCTCAGCAGGGTGAGGTAGAGTGTGGGATGGGGGTGACTGTAAAAGTCCAGAAATCTGAAAGGATTAAAAATCTGGTTTTCTGTCATAAATTTGTTATGGAATTATTGTGCTAAACATGGGAAATACCACCTGAATCATGTAGCCATTAACTAATAGTCATTACCAATAACACACATTTTCAAAAAAATAAATCATACAATGGTAAGGTTTTTCAGTCTTTTTAGTAGTTTCCAAGGAAAACTGACACAGGTCTTTTAATGTTATTGCAATTATCCTAGCATCCTCTTTTGCTGTTGGTGAATAAGGAAAGCAAGAGAAAAGGAATCAAATGGTTGGCTGGAGAGACAACTTACACGTTCTCACAGAGGAAAGTACTCACGTGGATACTATGTTAGACCAACATTGAAGGATCATCTTGCCCTAGCGGGGTCTTGACTAATAAAATGTGAAATACGATTGGAAGCTGTTTTCAGGTTAGAATAATACGCCTGCAACTCTGTGGATCTCTTGGGTGGGCGACGGGAGTTTGTTTTGCTTTCACCATGAATCATGAAGGAGAGAATGTGCTGAGTTGATAAAAACTTCTGATCATCTCATGGTCATCGTAAATTAGGAGATTTGAGCCTGGGCATCTTAATCACTCATTAATTGCTCTTCTCTTTACTGACACCAGTGACCACTAGCCTACTCCACTGTGTATCTTTGACATCAGTCAGGCCATTGAGTCTGGAAGCTGTCAATAATACTAATGCTAATAATAATTGTGAGTGCATGTGTGAGTTTATAGGAGCATGTTTGTGCACATGCATGTGTGTGTGAATGGGTGTTTGCAAGTACATGTGTGTTACTGAAATACTTTTACCAATATTTACTGGTTTTCACATTTGAATGATCTTTCAGGTCAGAAAAAAAAACAGGAACAGCTTAGCTTGCTGGGTCAGACTCTTGAACTGGATGAACCACTTCTAGATCTAATATTGTTCCCCTTCTCTAGTAAACAAAAAACAATCTTTTCGGGTCATGGATCTTCAGTAAAGGTGAGTGGCGATGTCAGTGAAAATATGTTTTGTATTTTTTTCAGATCACTAAGGTCTCTCTGCTGCCTCCTCCCTCCTCTCTTTTCCTCCATCCCCTCCCTCGCTCCTTCTCTCTGCTTCCATATTTTAAACCCATTAGTGATGCTCTGCCAGCTGAACTGTAGCAGAAATCATAAATTGTTTCATTGGATGAAGATCTTGCAAAGTGATGAGTTCAGCAGTAAAGATTCCCGGCAAAGTGCTCTGTGTGTGTGTGTGTGTGTGTGTGTGTGTGTGTGTGTATGCAGTATTGTGTATGTGTTTGTGTATCAGTATGCTCAAGTAATAAGCACTTTGTCACAAGGACACTATTTTACATTTTTTTTCTCAAATCAGGTGAAAAGTTCTCAGCATCAGAAACACTCACACACACATACACATACACACACGCACACACACACCAGTGTGTAGTAAACAAACACATGGTAATATGCTGCAGTATCCATGACTCCATGTAAGACCTTCCTCAGATAGTGTGTACATAGTATTAAACTGTAAACATTAGACTAGTGATTTGAGGAGAGATATGTTTGTATGTGCTTGTGTAATGTAGCAATGAGAACAGTGATGGATATCCTACAGTGTAAAATATCATACAAATGCAAAGACACTTTTGAACTAGGGAATTTCTATGGGAATTTACCCAAAAATTGTTTTTACTTGTAAAAAAAAAAAAAAAAAAAAAAAAATATATATATATATATATATATATATATATATATATATATACACACACCTCAACAGGTATTATTAATATCTTTGGTCAGAAAGGAGGATCATGTGATCTAACCATGGAGTGGCATGGATGAATCATACAACACTGAATCATTCACCATTTCAGATCAGATGAGTAAGTTTTGTGCAAATTGTAACTCTTTCCATTTTCTTGTGAATTTTACATGAATTTTCTGCTTAACTAAGATCTTATCTTACTGTAAGTTGTTTCCTCTAATTTGTGGCTTGTGGAATTTTGGGGAAAATAATGGCAGAGCTAAAACACATTCTACTTTATCAAAATGTTGTTAAATATACAAAAACTTTTTTTACCACTACCATGAGTACCACATTTACATTATGTTTGCTTCCATTAGACATTTTCCCCAAAATTGTGAATTACTATTGGTAAGGCGCATATGTTGAATACTGGGACTGTCTCTGCAGGGTTTGTTGATACTTTGCTGTTCCACCACCCCACCCCACCCCCTCCCCAACCGCTGTACATGCACACAGTTCACATAGCGGTGCGCACTGTAAACGCAGTGGAGGCCCCCTAGTTCTGCTTTGCCATGGTTACCTGAGGAAACACCGCTGGCACCCCAGAGTCTGCGTACGTGGGACAAAGTGCAGGCTTGTCCCGTGAGCGCCCCCTGTACCGCCACTGAAGGCAGACCGTCCCTGTGTGCGGGAACTGTTTCACATAGTAATGCTGGGCTGTTTTTTTTGCTCTGTTTTCTATAGTGCCTGGAAACCAAATTCCAAGGCGCCGGGAAAGACCCTCTCCCCCAAAGCCTGCGTTAGAATAATATTTGAATGCGTCACTGAGACCCTGAGAGGGAAGGAATGCTGTCCAAACGACAGGTGCCTCACACCTGCACAACATACAGCTAACCTGTGATTAAAAAAAGAATAAATATTCATAATTTGGATGTTGTTTGTTCAAGACCCACCAATTTGAGGATATTTTAGGCAGCCTGCTAAATGAATCACGTTCAGAGTGGGGGGGGGGGGGTGGGGGTTTCTTCAGGACACAAAGAGGCCTCTGTGCACCACGGCACAAATTATTCACCTGGTGGAACATACCAGTTTTGGCAAATCGGACTAATAATGGACTCAGTCACCGTAAAAAAAGCGTGGGCCTTTCTAAAAAGGTGGACGTCAGCAAGGAGTGCCTGACTCATTTCCAATCACATTCATGGTTTCCAAGGTTCTGCGGCCGTGAGATATCTGCTCGTGTGATTCAGCGTCCCAGAGGTTGTCCTCACTATGTCCAGCTCCACCATCCTGCCACGTTGATGATACTGTGTGCTCGGATCATCAGTCACATCTCTTAGAGATTGTATTATTTGCTTTCAGTTAAAAATATATATTAAAATTATGCTGCATGGATAAAACAATTACGTTTTCTTAGTTTGTGTTTTTCTGACTTTTGTACAGGGAGAAAGCGGTTTGACGTGCATACAAAGGGAATGATAGAGGGGGAGCGAGAGAGACAAAGGGGAATGACTCACTCCCATTTGTTTTTGTGTAGAATCATATGTGTTGAGGTATGTGGCTGTGGACAGCCGCTTTCCACTAAGGCCCAAAGCACTGCCATACCGGCAACAGCTGTGGCCGGCCTATTGCACAATCCCCTGTCACAGCAGACTGTTTTACGTCCCGCTCCATACGTCAAGCAGCAAGACGCGTCCGCACTGATAGGCAGGATTACAGCAACACTCGTACAAGCTGTTCTAACCAGACGATAAACAAGCTCACGGAACGTGACGGGAAAAAGACAAAACAGCATCTGGAATAGAGGAAGCATGCCAGGGGATTGAGGTCCTGCCTTCAAAACCCTAATCTGGATATCTATGACATATTTCAGTCTCGTAAGAGTCTAAACAGGCTTATAGTAATGACAACCAATGAACCGTGAAGTGCCGGTAACAATCATAGTTAAAACTTCATATGAAAGTGGGGAAGTCCCATTTGCTCCAAGTTGCAACATTCAGCGCTTTCATGAAAAAGTCTCTGCAGCTTCTCAAATGGAAAGAACAGTGAACTACTGACGGATTTTGTTCTTACGGTACCATTCCACCTAAATTTAATACCTCATGGTCTACCTCAAAAACGTTAATCCCTATGTAGGACAAGAGGCAAAACAGTGCTATAATTCCTTACTCATGGTATCTCATGTAAACATGTACACAAACCCCTGAGTATTGTCCAAAAGACACATGCATACAGAACATACCTACGTGTCCAAGCGTGTACAATCACATGCGAACACATGCATTCACAGTGTGTACACATATATAGACAAAACAAATGCAAATGCACTCAAGCAGTACACATACAGCATACACACATATGCCCGAACATAAACAAAATCTACTTTGGCAGTAAAATTACTGCACAATTACAAGTTGCTGTATATATAATCTCATATATATACCTCAGCATCATCTGCACCTTAGGTTTGTTTTCTCACACTGAGCATGGACTGACAGATCTGAGAGTCAGTGGGATGTTTTGCGCACATACAGCAGGCCCCGTTACATACACCTTCAGGCACAGCATGCACCTCAACAGTGGCTTTCCAGTGGCCCTCTGCTGGACCGTGAATTACCAGAGACATCTGGCTGCAGAATAAACTGGAGTTTAAAAATAAACTGAGGTGAAGGTGTGAAAGCATCGGCCTGGTAACGGCCCAGCGACACCCCGGCCGAGGGCTCTGCTTCTGGGAAGGGAAGAAAAGGAACACTGAAGCGCTCGGAGATTCCATCATTCAAACAGAGCTTCAGAGACTGTTTGACTAAGGCTGCAGTGATCATGTTATTATAGACTCTCAGAGCACAGAAGCTCTGCACAGCCTCCTCAAAGACATGGAGTGTGCGTGAGGAATGTGCGCTGTGCCGGCCGCTTGTTTGAAGTCGGGGCACAGAGGTTTCAAAATAACACTTTTACACCATGGCAGGCAGTCAGAGCCCTCAACCTCGCTCTCACTCTCTCTCCCTTTCTCTTTACCTATATCATTCACTATAGAATAGAATGAGATGGGCTCTCACTTTGGGTGAGGAGGGGCTGTCATCAGGTTAGCTCCACATTCCTCAAAGCGCTTTAATAGAGTCCTGTTGGCAGTAGACACATACACGCACAAACACAAATACAGAGAGAGTGTGAGAAAGAGAGACAGTGAGAATGTTGATCATTCCCAAGGCAACCGGGGATCTACAGCATGGTTATTATCATTCATGAAAATGTCAGCAAATGTTAAATAAATTGTTTTCAAAAGAGAATTTAAAAAAATAAGCTTGTGTGATGAAAAAAGTTGAAATGAAAACAATTTGGTGTGCGTTACAAAAAATATAAAAAGCAGTTGTCAGTATCTTAAACATTGTGAAATACCAACTTGTCCTTATAGGTATTCTGCAGTGCCTAACCATTGGTTGTAAAGGGGAAAGTACTGTATGAGACTCATTTTAAAACCTAGTTGCAGTTGATTTTGGCTTGTCAGCTAGTTAGTTTAGATGAAAATAAAACTTGATTCCCAAGTCTGCAATCTGGTTGAGGAAAAACTGTCAGCAGTCCCTAACTAGCTTGCTAGTGAGCAGTAACATGCTGCAGGATCTGACTGCACCTTTGTCTTTGGTCTACCTTTCTTCATCAGGGAACTCAAAATGAAAATACAAAGAACAAAGAAAATATCTAGCTAGTAGTACGCTAATCCAGACTAAAGTATCGTGCTTATGTTCTAGATATGGGATAAAGTAATTGTGGGAAGACTCCCAGTAAATAGATACCCAGTAAATACAGAAAGCTGATTAAGAGGACAAAATACTCAGCTCTTTTATTATTCACTTTGTTTTTGCTAACACATGTATATTTCAGAATATGAGTCATTTTTTAAGTCCAGTTAAATAAAAAATAACTGTATGCATTTAGTTAGAAACAGTCCTCTTTTGTTGTTTGGTTTTGGATATATTTAAAGAGCATGTAATAGTTGGAATTTGAAGGAAGAAGATCATTTTTCATTGTGCCTTGATTTGAATCGCTTTTCTTTGTGGAGGGTATAAAGGTTCTTAGCAATGATGAAAAGCAACACATTTCTTTCTTTCTCTGAAACTCAGACCAATACTGCAACTGAAATTAAAATGAATTTGAAATGAATAAAAACTTAAATAAAAAATAGCTGTAAATGAAAGTGAAGCTGAACTAGAATGGAAATGAAATGAACAAGTGAAGTAGAAATAAAACTGTAGTTTCAAAATATACATATAAAATATGTATTTATGTGACTGGGTATTGGATTGTCAGTCTACATATTTAGGCTTAATCAGACCAGGCATGGGTTAAAATAAAACATTGTCAATCGAGTTTTTGGAGTCCAAACCCCCACCCACACTCCCCCAACCCCACCCCCCCCCCTCCCCCAACACAAGCCCGTGGAGCAGTACCCAGCTCTCTGCCTTTCCAAAAACAGCATTCCCATAATCAAATTGAACTTGATATAATCTCTAACCTAAAATTGCATCAGGAATTATAGCAGGTAAATTATGGGGCCTTTTTTACATTATTGATAAGATATACCCAGGATGTTGTTGATAAATGTCAGTCATTTAATCATTTAAAATGTGTATATGCAGTGTGGTTTAAGAATACTGAAGTCTGGTAGTGCTGATATATGTCAGATATTATAAAATACTGCAAATCATCAGGAGACTGGAAAAGGCCTTGGCCCACAGAACATTTTACAACCTGTTTATCTGTGCTCGAAAGGCCTCATGGACAGAGCTTCAGCAGGCTGTTTCTCTGCTCTGCAGAGGCTGGAGAAGGCCCTGATCCACATATAATTTACAGGCAGTTTTCTGTGATAGAGACGCTGGAGAAGGCCCTGATCCACATATAACTTACAGGCAGTTTTCTGTGATAGAGACGCTGGAGAAGGCCCTGATCACATATAATTTACAGGCAGTTTTCTGTGATAGAGACGCTGGAGAAGGCCCTGATCCACATATAATTTACAGGCAGTTTTCTGTGATAGAGACGCTGGAGAAGGCCCTGATCCACATATAACTTACAGGCAGTTTTCTGTGATAGAGACGCTGGAGAAGGCCCTGATCCACATATAATTTACAGGCGGTTTTCTGTGATAGAGACGCTGGAGAAGGCCCTGATCCACATATAATTTACAGGCAGTTTTCTGTGATAGAGACGCTGGAGAAGGCCCTGATCCACATATAATTTACAGGCAGTTTTCTGTGATAGAGATGCTGGAGAAGGCCCTGATCCACATATAATTTACAGGCAGTTTTCTGTGATAGAGATGCTGGAGAAGGCCCTGATCCACATATAATTTACAGGCAGTTTTCTGTGATAGAGATGCTGGAGAAGGCCCTGATCCACATATAATTTACAGGCAGTTTTCTGTGATAGAGACGCTGGAGAAGGCCCTGATCCACATATAATTTACAGGCAGTTTTCTGTGATAGAGACGCTGGAGAAGGCCCTGATCCACATATAATTTACAGGCAGTTTTCTGTGATAGAGATGCTGGAGAAGGCCCTGATCCACATATAACTTACAGGCAGTTTTCTGTGATAGAGACGCTGGAGAAGGCCCTGATCCACATATAATTTACAGGCAGTTTTCTGTGATAGAGACGCTGGAGAAGGCCCTGATCCACATATAATTTACAGGCAGTTTTCTGTGATAGAGATGCTGGAGAAGGCCCTGATCCACATATAATTTACAGGCAGTTTTCTGTGATAGAGATGCTGGAGAAGGCCCTGATCCACATATAATTTACAGGCAGTTTTCTGTGATAGAGATGCTGGAGAAGGCCCTGATCCACATATAATTTACAGGCAGTTTTCTGTGATAGACGCTGGAGAAGGCCCTGATCCACATATAATTTACAGGCAGTTTTCTGTGATAGAGAGCTTTTCATATAATTTACAGGCAGTTTTCTGTGATAGAGATGCTGGAGAAGGCCTGATCCACATATAATTTACA
The DNA here is from genome assembly GCA_022829145.1 of Albula goreensis. Classification (NCBI taxonomy): domain Eukaryota; kingdom Metazoa; phylum Chordata; class Actinopteri; order Albuliformes; family Albulidae; genus Albula; species Albula goreensis. The sequence goes on from CM040745.1 coordinate 29,550,585, forward strand.
GGCAGTTTTCTGTGATAGACGCTGGAGAAGGCCTGATCCACATATAATTTACAGGCAGTTTTCTGTGATAGAGACGCTGGAGAAGGCCCTGATCCACATATAATTTACAGGCAGTTTTCTGTGATAGAGACGCTGGAGAAGGCCCTGATCCACATATAATTTACAGGCAGTTTTCTGTGATAGAGATGCTGGAGAAGGCCCTGATCCACATATAATTTACAGGCAGTTTTCTGTGATAGAGATGCTGGAGAAGGCCTGATCCACATATAATCCACAGTTTTCTGTGATAGAGACGCTGGAGAAGGCCCTGATCCACATATAATTTACAGGCAGTTTTCTGTGATAGAGACGCTGGAGAAGGCCCTGATCCACATATAATTTACAGGCAGTTTTCTGTGATAGAGACGCTGGAGAAGGCCTGATTACAGGCAGTTTTCTGTGATAGAGACGCTGGAGAAGGCCCTGATCCACATATAATTTACAGGCAGTTTTCTGTGATAGAGACGCTGGAGAAGGCCTGATCCACATATAATTTACAGGCAGTTTTCTGTGATAGAGACGCTGGAGAAGGCCCTGATCCACATATAATTTACAGGCAGTTTTCTGTGATAGAGATGCTGGAGAAGGCCCTGATCCACATATAATTTACAGGCAGTTTTCTGTGATAGAGACGCTGGAGAAGGCCCTGATCCACATATAATTTACAGGCAGTTTTCTGTGATAGAGACGCTGGAGAAGGCCCTGATCCACATATAATTTACAGGCAGTTTTCTGTGATAGAGATGCTGGAGAAGGCCCTGATCCACATATAATTTACAGGCAGTTTTCTGTGATAGAGACGCTGCCCTGAGGCAGTTTTCTGTGATAGAGGCTGGAGAAGGCCTGATCCACATATAATTTACAGGCAGTTTTCTGTGATAGAGACGCTGGAGAAGGCCCTGATCCACATATAATTTACAGGCAGTTTTCTGTGATAGAGATGCTGGAGAAGGCCTGATCCACATATAATTTACAGGCAGTTTTCTGTGATAGAGACGCTGGAGAAGGCCCTGATCACATATAATTTACAGGCAGTTTTCTGTGATAGAGACGCTGGAGAAGGCCCTGATCCACATATAAGGCGGTTTTCTTTAGACTGGAGAAGGCCCTGTTTTACAGGCAGTTTTCTGTGATAGAGATGCTGGAGAAGGCCCTGATCCACATATAATTTACAGGCAGTTTTCTGTGATAGAGATGCTACAGGAGAAGGCCCTGATCCACATATAATTTACAGGCAGTTTTCTGATAGAGATGCTGGAGAAGGCCCTGATCCACATATAATTTACAGGCAGTTTTCTGTGATAGAGATGCTGGAGAAGGCCCTGATCCCACATAATTTACAGGCAGTTTTCTGTGATAGAGACGCTGGAGAAGGCCTGATCCACATATAATTTACAGGCAGTTTTCTGTGATAGAGATGCTGGAGAAGGCCCTGATCCACATATAACTTACAGGCAGTTTTCTGTGATAGAGACGCTGGAGAAGGCCCTGATCCACATATAATTTACAGGCAGTTTTCTGTGATAGAGACGCTGGAGAAGGCCTGATCCACATATAATTTACAGGCAGTTTTCTGTGATAGAGATGCTGGAGAAGGCCCTGATCCACATATAATTTACAGACAGTTTTCTGTGATAGAGACGCTGGAGAAGGCCCTGATCCACATATAATTTACAGGCAGTTTTCTGTGATAGAGACGCTGGAGAAGGCCCTGATCCACATATAATTTACAGGCAGTTTTCTGTGATAGAGACGCTGGAGAAGGCCCTGATCCACATATAATTTACAGGCAGTTTTCTGTGATAGAGACGCTGGAGAAGGCCCTGATCCACATATAATTTACAGGCAGTTTTCTGTGATAGAGACGCTGGAGAAGGCCCTGATCCACATATAATTTACAGGCAGTTTTCTGTGATAGAGACGCTGGAGAAGGCCCTGATCCACATATAATTTACAGGCAGTTTTCTGTGAGGAGAAGGCGCTGATTAACATAACATTCACAGGCTATTTTCTGAGACAGAGACTCTGGAGAAGGTCCTGATTCACATAACATTTACAGGCTAATTTCTGTGATAGAGACGCTGGAGAAGGCCCCAAGTCACAGAGGGTGTGCAGGTTGCTTCTCTGTGCTGCAGAGGTATGGGAAGGCTTTGATTCAAGAAGGATTTGAAGGTTGGTGTTTATCAAAGCCACAGTGGTAGAGGGTCCTACACATTTACGGACCAAGGTGCGAACTGGCCTGTTGCATAATCACTAGACCGGTTACCTGGCAACCCCAACAGAAAGGCCCATTTTACAGAGGGGCCCTGCATATGATGGGATGTTTCTGAGCGGGAAAGAGCTGGAGCTGAGTTACGGGTAGGGTCATAGAGGGGGTGAAATCTCTGTTCTTCATTCTGGTCATCTGTCTCAAACGCACTCAGACAAACACATATACTGACATACATATGCACACACACACTGACAGCAGTGGCATAGTAGTGTGCAAACACCAACCGATATCATGTATTAGTAGCTCCACAGAGAGCCATGATGTGGATTTATGTCTCCCCAATGCCAAGTCTCCAGGGATTACTTTGCATGAATCTCTGCAAATACATCCCAGCCCGCTGGCATTAAATTACTCACTTTCCAGAGACCTGAGATGAGAGGACTCCAAATGTGGGTTATGGCAGCCCATTATTCCTCACAATGTCTGACACCACAGCGTTAATAACTGTTTTAAGATCTGTATTTATGTATATTTGCATGCCGAAACATTAACAACTGTCAAATCAAATTTTATACTGCCAGTTTTATCTCTGAGGGACCACTTGCGCTTCATTTGGCACGCTGTTGAATTAGGTTATGTTTGGAAATTAATAGTGCTAATTTATATGAAAGTGTATCACAGCCATTTGGCTCAACTTGTGTGTACTTCTAGAGAGGGGCCTGGAGCCATGGGGCCACTGCCAAGCGCAGGTATGAACCCCTGCCAGATATCCCAACTACAGGGATCGACTACACTTCTGACAGCCTTTCACAGAACCCTCTGTTATTCTCACACACCCCCCTTCCTCAATCACAACATGAATGCAGAAACACACACACAAACACACATATGCACGTGTGCATGCACACTCCCGTACACATGTACATTTGCACAAACACACTCACACCCTCACACAAGCACACACACACACAAATGCAAACTAATTCTGTGAAGACAGGAGATAAGTGCACAATGGAAGCTCAAATCTTTCATGCATTCTTAGTTCATTAAGGGCTTAACTCTCCGACTGTGGTCCAGGTTTCAATAGTAGCTAAGACGGGTAGAGACGCAGACTGGCATCAATGAGTGACACCACTCCAGATATTGCAGGATTTTGTGGTTCCTCCCTTCCTCCTGCTGAGCTCAAAAGCTCCATAATAAGCATTGGCTTTGACTGAGGGCTCCATAGTAACTCCATGCAGGCCAAGTCCTCCCATCTGCAAGCTCTCTCCTGACAAATTTGATTGGAAACATCATGGCTTTCATCTCTCAGATCCTGATGTCTGTGTAGCCACTGTCTGAGCTAGAGAAAGGCCTGTTCAAATGTCAGCAGGTTCCCTCTCAGTGCTATGTTGATGCCATGAAACCTTGTTCCTATCACCTCTGTCATTCCCATCACTACTGTCAGCCACTGAGCAGGGCTTACTGCATTAACATCATCTGGATCCCTTATATCTATGACCCTCTATATTGATCTCATATGTGCATTGCGGTTTGGGGTTTTCTGTCACTAGTTCTCATTAATAGGGAAAACAGAGGCTTGAATTGAAAGTTCATCTCTTTCTAGTCTGTACAACTACTGTGATGCTTTAAAATTAAGCATATGCCAGTGGCTCACTTATTCTACTGAATCAAGGCTATATGCTGAAGTTTTTGAATTTTTTTGTCCCATCTTGCTGAAAAAATGTTGAATGCATATCTCTTATGAATGTACTGAAAGGATAAATAAAATAGAATGATTGTATTTTTCCCTGAGGGAACTTCATAAAAAACATAGGGTCTTCTGAAAAGTCCACATCCTAAAAAAGCAGATATTTTAATCTTGGAATCACTGCCGCAGAACATAACTTAAGTAGGATTACCTTTGACTGAAGACTGGTGAGTCAGGCATCTTTGGTCTCGCAGTCAATGCATTAGAAGACCACAAGCCATCTTTGCATTCAAAAGAACATTATTTACATCAAATGTTCCCTTTATAATGTTGTCAAAAAATATTATTGTGTAATTTGGTAATCATATTGCACTTATATGGAAGAGAAATATAGGCAGGCCCCAGTCAGTAAGGTTCCCCTAAATGGAAAAACATTTGCCAGAAACTCTGCAGACTGCATAACACCATACAGCAAGCACATATAGGTAGTGGATCAACAAAAGGAAAGGCATTTGAAATGGTGTTCTAACAGGGAAGGATTGTGGTGTTCCATTAACGGCATGCACCACATGCTCCTGTCATATCTGAAACCAAGCAAGCATTCACAGCCTGTAAAAACGTCTTTCTAGCATGAAAAGTCTGCAATGTATGTAAGACATACGTATCAAATTTCTATGTGCAAAAATATGGCAATACAAATCTGAAATCTTTTACTAAACGGCAAGCCACATTGGGATGATTTCTGTCAGCCATTCGGTCCTGAGGGTAACAGCACAGCCACCTGCTAACAACAAACAGCCTCAGAACAACACAATAAACAAGAGTCAAGTGAATTATAAAAACAAAACCACCCAAAAACACAAAGCAAAATGGCATGCTGTATAGCCCCAAGAAATAAATGAAATCTGCTCTCTGCTGGGAACTTCTTAGCGATAGGGTAACTACATTCCTCTGGGGACAGAGCAGTACAGCACTTTGTGCATTGCTACATGCTAAAAGACTGTAAGTGATACAAATACAAGAAAACCTCAGAGGAGACATATGAACATACAAGTGTAAGGAGGGGTCAATTAAATATTAAAGCAATAGAAACATGTTCCTAATCAAACTATTCATTGTCTGTGTAAACACGTTAATTTCCTGAGTATTCCTTAGCTGTACCCCTAACCAATGCTGGTGTCATTTATTTTCACATTAATTTGTTTTTATTTAAAAATATGAATCCAAATGGATAAATCTTTGTCATGCAACTGCAGCTAATTAAAGATAAACCAAATTTTAGAGCGAGAAATAGAGATAGAGTCAGCAGGTTTTTTTTGACATGGCTACCGAAGCACCTCTTACACATTCTCTGAACCTCGCTATGGCGTTGTGTTAATGGAAACTGCTTGTATATGACCCACTGGAGAGCGAATACAAGAAGAGAGAAGTTAGGGGTCGGGTGGAACATGAACAGGTCAACAGGGCAACTTCAGAGGTGATCGGAATGTGCGGTTTCCCCATCGACCTGGGTGGGGTAACACACCCTTTCAAACATACCACTCATTCTCCCTCCTGTCTGACTGGTACCAGATCATAAGAAAATACCAGCTTGCCATGGCAACCAGCACACCAGGATTCTAAATACTGGAGCTGTGGTTGTCATTCAAGTGAAACCTCAGGACCTCTACTGGAGCTGAATGTCTATCTACAACACTATCAACCTGTCAGTCTGGGCCCAAGGTGATGGGGGGGGGGGGTTGGGGGTAGAAGTGGGCAAACAAGGGTGGGAAGAAAAGGAGGAATAGAGAAGGTGTGCTTCTCCTCCTTCAGCAGGTGCCAGAGACAGAATGGGGGGTGGGGGTGGGGGATGCTACGGTAGATGAAAAATTCCAGTGGATGAACATAGCAGAGATCACAGCGCACATCTGTGATAGCAGCCCTGAGAACAAAGAGCCCACAGAGGAACATGTTCAGGTAAACAGGGACCTGAAAGAAGAGAGGAGGAAAGAGCCTTGAACAGAGAGAAAGAGGGAAACAGATCAAAGAGGTTCTCAGGGTCAATCAACCAACACACACACATACACATACACACATCAATTCTTTATTACAGAACACAATGATAAAATGTATGTGTGTTGGTACTGACATATACACGCATGCACACATATGCAGTAAGCTTGGTGAAGAGACACATTTCTTACGTTGAGCTAAATTAGTGTCTGATTTTGTAATATTTTTTCTGTGAAAAATAAGAGAGGTGAGGCAAAATGAACCTGAAACTCAGTCCTTGGCTTAAGTGCTGCTATTGTGGCAGTGTGCTCCTCTGAATGGGAGGGAGTGTGTGTGTGCTTTAATTTCCCATTGTGTGTATCTGGCTCTTCAACAGAGAGACAGACAGACAGACAGATGGATGGACAGACACAGAAGCAGTCTGTACTGACAGAGGAGATTACGGAGTGTTTGGGGGCCCTGCGGTCAACGACAGCTTCTGTCAGTCTCCAGAACGGAGATCAAACGTGCGCTGTCATTCACAGAGGAACGCTCCACCAGCCTCATTCCGCGTATTATCGCCCAGCCATTCAGGAAACTGCCTCTGCTAAAGACTGCTTACAGCCCGCTCATTCATTACGCGGCTTCCTCCGCAGGGCCGCACTCATACTCTGATCAACCCCACCACCGCAGACTCCGAACCTGAGAGCAGATCTGAACATCAGAGGGAACAATGACCTCTGTGTTTGAGGGGGACTCTTCCCTTCGCGTTTTTGAACCTGTTTTTCTCCCCTGGCTTGAGGCCAGCACCACTTCAACCCCCGAGCAGACCCAAACAGATAAGGACCCGAGGGCCCTGCAGTCCACACTCCTCTTTCATCCTTCAGGGCTTTTCAGAGATAAAAAGAAAGAAAAGACATGGCAAGGTAGACAGGAAGAACAAATAATGTGGGGATAAGAAAGAGAAGAACAATGGGGAAGAGCAGAGGCCGCTGGCTGTGAGTGTTTGACAGAGAGAGAGAGAGAGAGAGAGAGAGAGAAAGGAGTGTGTGTCAGGACGTGCCCGCTGTGTCCCAGAGTTACTGGAGACAGGATGTCTGTCAGGGAGAGCGGCATCAGGTTCATCATCATCATCATTATCATCATCATCATCATCATTGTTACCGCTGCTGTCGTCATCAACATCACGTTTGACCTTATTAAGTTCCTGTAATGATAATCTCTTGTTTAGTGTTGCTCATCTCATCATTTATCTTATCATTTCTTGAAAGGTGCCAAATGAACTGAGTGTTTCTCCCACCAGTGAGGGAGTTAATCATGTCTGGTTTCAGTTACATTTTGAATATGAATATGTCATTTTGTATTCATTGTAAAATAATTGCATTTGTGGCCATGGTTCCCTTTTACTGTGGCCTTAGACAGCACTTGATTTGCTCAGTCATTTCTGCTGCTGTGCACTGCAGAAAACTTTCAACTTGAAGTAATCTTTCATTTTGAGCGCTCATGATGTCCACTTACACTGGATATTTGTTCAGGTTTTATCAAGAGAATGAGAAGTAAATGGAAGGAAAGAGAGAAAGTAATTTGACTCTGAGGTGAGGAAGTGCCATTGTATCCTTGAGCAAGGTACTTCACCTGAATCACTTCCGTAAAATATCCAGCGGAGTGGAAGGACAGTGTCGTAAGAAAGTCAGCTGTGGAAATCTCCCCATAAGAGCATCTGCTGAATGCTTCAATGTATTCTGAGGCTGATGGCTTTCAAGTAAGAGTGGGGAGACGATGACAGATCTACACATACACTCTTAGAGAAAAGAACTGTATTGTATCAATGTTAAATTATTAATACACCTTAATTTAAAATATTGAAATATATAATCAACATTAGAGTATACATTGCAACATATGTAGATATTATTGAAATTCTCAGATATGATAATATGTTGTTATGAAGTGCCTTGCTATGTAACATATAATCATGTTCCAGGTCCATATACTAACAGCATGCACAGCGAGCACTCATGATGTACACTGTATGTTTGTTTAGGTTTTATCAAGACACCTCTAAAACCAAACATGATGCTCAACTAGACCTGCAAAATGAGTATAAATGAATAATAAACTCTAGCAATGGGAGAGCGATGTTGCTGGCATCCCATAGTGGCTGGAACTACAGTGAGTCTTGTTTTAGCCAGTAACAAAAGTTTTGATCTGACTGCACAGGGATTAGTTCAAATCAGCATGCAACTAAATGCATATGTTATTTCCACCAATTTTTTTTGTCTGCATGTCGCACAACCCCAGCTGGACCATGGAGCACTGCAGGTTTTACACAGTGTGAGGAATATTCTTAGACAGCTGAGTAGGGGAGAGCAGGGACATTAGTAACACTTCATATTTTTATTGTAATACTAAAAAATCTGTAAGGTAGAAAATCTTGCTTTGACAGAAAGGGGGAGTCACTGAGCATGTGCAAGCACAATCTATATCACTGTAGCTTTATTATTTAAAATTGAGCATTACTGACCACTGTACTATTATATCTGCCCCATTTTCTTCAATTCTACCACCTTTGCATAATAAGCAATACAGCTTTCACAGTAGCAGCAATACTCTCAGAGAGTTTACCTTACTACAGCCATCACAGTATAAACAGTACTTATAGAGAGCTGACAGTACTACAGCAATCAAAGTCTAGGCAATACTCAGAGACAGCTGATGGTACTATAGGATTCATGGTATAAGCAATAATCTTAGAGACAAGACAATACTAGAGCCTTGACAGTATAAGTAGTATTGAGAGCTGAGTATACTAAACACTCCACATAGCGTAAGGGACATTTTAGGACAGCTGGCTCTCCATTGGGCAACCCAGAGGAATGCTCCCTCCATTCACTTCCTGTGCACATCTGCCAGGGAGGTGCTGGTAATTGGGACACAAGAATAAAACAGCTGGAAGGAAGCCATTGTTCTTTCAACGGAAGGGTGGATTCTTCTTTTTTTTCTCCTCTTCTAGATTACAAAAGAAAGAAAGAGGCTATTGTTAAGAACTGTAATCTCTTCTACAAACATTAGATAAAAGCAAAATAGTGGATATGGTCACGGAAACCAACTAAAAATATCCAGATCCTCTGCCAGGTCTTTGTGTTCTCCTGTGGGCCATGGTGACATTGTTTCACACATTAAGTCATTATAGAACTTAACTTTATTGTATCTTATTCCTATTATCACTTCCAAGAAAAACTATCTGAAGATTCTTATCAGACCTGCCAACGACTGACAACTTTCTGCAGCTTGTGGCACAAAGCGGATCATATCATGGAGAATGGAGGAGAGAAATACATGAAAACACTGACAAATGCACAGGCATATTTAATAACGTTCCATTGAGAGAACACTTTATCATCTATGTGTGTGTGTGTGTGTGTGTGTGTGTGTGTGTGTGTGTGTGTGTGTGTGTGTGTGTGTGTGTGTGTGTGTGTGTGTGTGTGTGTGTGTGTTTGTGTGTGGATCAGAGAGAATAGCACAGCACGTGTTCTTCAGTCTTAGTGCGGGTGGGGTGCTGACAGGATCTTGGAAGAGTCGGACATCAGAACTGGATCTGGGCACAGTTGACAGGGAAGTGGAGGGGGAGCCAGCTCCAAACTGGGTTAAAGCAGGAAGACCAGATGAGGTCAGCTTCAAGGCTTTGTGCCTGGATGAGAACCTAACTCATAAATCTGGGTTCTGTTTTAATATTTTCACTTTTTCACCTGCTTTCCCCTGGAGTCCTGGCCAGCTGAGTGTATGTGACATGCAGATCCTTTGCTGTCTGAACACCTGCACACACCGACAATAAGGAGTAATTCTACACCTCCTGTTGCGTAACTGCCACTGACACACACACACACGTACGCACACACAAACACACACACATATGCACGCACACACAAACACACACACACCTACGCAGACACTCATACACACACACACACACACGCAGTCACTCACACTCACTCACACACAAAGACACAAATCCACTCACAGATAGACATACACATGCAAGCATTCACTCACATGCTCACCAACACACACATATACAAACAATTTGCATGTACATTGTAAAACATGCAACATATACTACACACATACATACAACAATATAAACTGATACAGGTATCCATACACGTGTACAGACTTTGGCATGCAGTGAGAATAGACAAGCACAGAGCAGGAGAAATAAATATGCTAAGATAGGAGCTGGCACAGATGAGGAAGTGCAGAGCTGGGAGGGAATGATGACATGATGGAAAGACAATGTGGAACAGCGATGAAGATGAAGAGAATGAGAAGTAAATGGAAGGAAAGAGAGAAAGTAATTTGACTCTGAGGTGAGGAAGTGCCATTGTATCCTTGAGCAAGGTACTTCACCTGAATCACTTCCGTAAAATATCCAGCGGAGTGGAAGGACAGTGTCGTAAGAAAGTCAGCTGTGGAAATCTCTCCATAAGAGCATCTGCTGAATGCTTCAATGTATTCTGAGGCTGATGGCTTTCAAGTAAGAGTGAGGAGACGATGACAGATCTACACATACACTCTTAGAGAAAAGAACTGTATTGTATCAATGTTAAATATGAATAATATAAATTATTAATATATATTAATGTAAAATATTGAAATATATAATCAACATTACAGTATATATTGCAACATATGTGCTAATTACTGAAGTTCTCAGATACTGCAATATAATGTTGTGAACTACATTGCTATGTAAAGCATAATCATATTTTCCAGGTGCATACTTACAGTATGTACAGTATATATTTCCATGTGGGTAGGTTGAGACACACGCACTCATGTGCGTACATGCATACACCCACACCCACATGCTGGTGTATCAGAGCTGTCATGGAACAGCCTGATGGGTGGAGAGGCTGTGTGACTGCGTGGGGTGGGGTGCAGATCAATACCCCTGCTGTTCCTCCCGAACGTCAGAGCGTCCCACGCAGTGGGATACATGGGAGGCCTCTTCCCCTGGAACACTCCTCCTGCAAAAATAAACGGCGAATCGGGCACCACGGGGAACACCTGCACAAGGAGGCCAGTCTGGCCCTCACGCAACACCCTCCGACAACAGCGCCCCTCTTCAGCACCGACACGGGGTCCAGTTACCAAATGTGTGTGTGTGTGTGTGTGAGATTGAGTGTGCCTAAGTAAAGGGTAGTGTGCATGCATGTTTGTGGAGTCATGTGGGTCAGTATTTCAATCAGTATCTTTGGTCCAATACTGATGGCGGCATTGTGTAGCAGAGGGAAATCAAAGCGGTGGCTTAGCCACTCTGCAAGGATGTTTGGCCACCCCAATTTTTGGGATGTTTTTCTTGGGGCAGAACAAACATTTCCATGCACATATTTTGACAATAGTTATGCTTTCCCAAAATAGCCACTGGTCTCAACCAGGCCGCCTCATTTATAACGTTGTGGGGACACCACTGGTGAGTAGTTTTTTTATGAATGGTTGATGTGGATAGCCACTATCACACTGCAGGAAACGTCCTTCCAGTCTGTGGGCCTTTCCGGGACAGGAAGTCATCCAAGCCATGCTGGCTACATGGGGGTCTAAATTCGTCCCCAGGGTGCGCCACCCTTTTCCTTCCCTCCCCTTCCTTTCCCTTCCCTGATGCCGTGTCACACTGCACAGCTACCCCCCTCTCACACCTGCTCCTCTATCGCTTGGGGCTTCCAGAAGCCAGAAGGTGGAGCAGGTCTCTGCTGACTGTTGTCCCCTCACTTCCTGTATCAGGGAGGAAGAGAGACCCTGCCTGATGCCAGTGTTCACTAATCTGCATCTGTCACCTTCCACCTCAAACTGTGGAGCTGTGGAACATCTCATTGGCACTGCTGACCCGGGGAGGGGTGGGGAAATCTGCGGGAGGGAGAGAGCAATAGAGAGATAAGGAGAGAGAGTAAGAGGTAGTACAGCCCAGAGAGGCATGGAGCATTCAAATTAACAGTGAACAGCTAGACCCTTTTATCTTCCTTCCCACTGTCCGTACACACTATGATCTAGTACGAAGACTGACAGATTTGTGTTAAATGTGGCCACCAGGTGTTTCTTCCTGTTTAGAAATTGGGTTTTTACATGTGATGCACATCATAGACAAGTGCAGAGTCATGACTGTGCCAGTGCTAACGGTGGCCAGCAGCCCCAGGGGACAGCATGAGATGGGTCCTATCAAGAGAGCACGGGACTCAGATGATAAGATTGTCCTCGGCTCTCATTACAGGCCCGCTTTCATGTCATTAGCCTTTCACACTTCAGTTTTTCCTCAGCGATTTTACTGAACACAAATTCACACAAATTCAGCCTTGACTTGGCACATTTTAGAGTTCAAGGTGCCAATACTTTAACTTGGAAACATCTGAACTCTTAGATGAGCTGGAAAGTTAAATGAGAATACCAATGAAAGAGTTTGACTGTTTTCATGGAGTAAATGTAAATGATTCATATTTGCACTTTATTCTTATTTTGCTTATGTATATTGTATGTATGAAATGTTATACAAATATGATCTTTGAACAATCAATAAATAAATGAATGCATTTAGGTTACTTAAGTAGTGTAACCTTGAGCCGGCATCATGAATATCACCTCATTTCAGTGTTAATTTTTTTCCCGATTTTGGTCAAAGTTGATAAATTGTGATTTCATTTTTGTTCAGTATTTGATTATTAAAAAATTTTGACGACAGGATAGAGTAGCCAAACCTCTTGGGCCTTTTTAATGCACATGTTGCCTCTATCATGACTTTCCTCCAGCACATGGCCTGTTTTATGTTACTGATCCGAGAGATTTACATAGATCACTGGTGGACAGGAAAAATAAAAAATATATACATGTATCAGTTAAAATTAGATACATGTAATGATTTCAAAATCACTTTGTTGAAAAGTAAGTTGTCGAATATACTTGCATTGTACTATTTGAATGATTGAGTTTGTAAAACCAAATTTATGAACTCTACCAGTACTCAATGAGTCTGCTAGTTATTCCCCTAAGCAGAGATCCAGCATGGTAAGTGCCAAATCATGTTGCAAGCTTTGATTCATTTGATGCATGAAATGGTTCCATTATGTGTTTTTTTAACTACTAATATAATTTCCCAAACAACTGATGATTTTTTTTTTTCCGAAAAAAATAAATATTCAAAAAAATTCCTGGGAATTCCCCATTCCCATTCTTAAAATCCCCCCCAAGAAACACACACACACACACACACACACACACACACACACACACACACACACACACACACACACACACACACACACACACACACACTCCTCCTCCATCCTCCCCATTGCCCAGACAGGAAACAACCCGAACTGATGAGAGACTCATAGCACCACTCTTGTACGCTGCCTTCCTCCTTCTTGCCTGGACAGGAAATGACCTCATTGAACAGCATTATGTCCCTGATTCACTCATGCTGGTTTCCTTCTTACTGCGTTTACCGGACCTCGCCAAGGTGTGCCACATATTCCCACGGTCAGGTCATTCTGCCAAGTTTCTCATGGTTTCTCATATGAGGTGACCTCACTATCGAGAAACACACTTTCTCTGGTGTAACATCCTTTGGTGGGTAATGGGTTTAATGAGGGAAAATGATTAAAAGGTAGTGAAGTGGGAGTTTGGTTGGGGAGGTGGGGTGGAGGATGTTGCTATAAGGTTGGGTGGGAGGGGGGGTGGGATGTTGCTATAAGGTTGGGTGGGGAGGTGGGGTGGGGGATGTTGCTATAAGGTTGGGTGGGGGAGGGGGGGTGGAGGATGTTGCTATAAGGTTGGGTGGGAGGGGGGGGGGGATGTTGCTATAAGGTTGGGTGGGGAGGTGGGGTGGGGGATGTTGCTATAAGGTTGGGTGGGGGGGGGGATGTTGCTATAAGGTTTTTGGGGGTGGAGGGGAGGTTGGGTGGGGGGTGGAGGATGTTGCTATAAGGTTGGGTGGGGAGGGGGGGTGGAGGATGTTGCTATAAGGTTGGGTGGGGAGGGGGTGGGGATGTTGCTATAAGGTTGGGTGGGGAGGGGGTGGGGGATGTTGCTATAAGGTTGGGTGGGAGTGGGGGTGGAGGATGTTGCTATAAGGTTGGGTGGGGAGGGGGGGGGATGTTGCTATAAGGTTGGGTTGGGGAGGTGGGGTGGGGGGATGTTGCTATAAGGTTGGTTGGGGAGGTGGGGTGGGGGATGTTGCTATAAGGTTGGGTGGGGAGGGGGTGGGGGATGTTGCTATAAGGTTGGGTGGGGAGGTGGGGTGGGGGATGTTGCTATAAGGTTGGGTGGGGAGGGGGTGGGGGATGTCGCTATAAGGTTGGGTGGGAGGGGGGGTGGAGGATGTTGCTATAAGGTTGGGTGGGGAGGGGGGGGGGATGTTGCTATAAGGTTGGGTGGGGGGGGGGTGGGGGATGTTGCTATAAGGTTGGGTGGGGAGGGGGTGGAGGATGTTGCTATAAGGTTGGGTTGGGTGGGGAGGTGGGGTGGGGGGGAGGGGGGGTGGGGGATGTTGCTATAAGGTTGGGTGGGGAGGGGGTGGGGGATGTTGCCATAAGGTTGGGTGGGGGCGGGGTGGGGGATGTTGCTATAAGGTTGGGTGGGGAGGGGGTGGAGGATGTTGCTATAAGGTTGGGTGGGGAGGGGGGGGGGGGGATGTTGCCATAAGGTTGGGTGGGGGCGGGGGTGATGTTTTGTCATGTAAATTTTTAAACACAATGAAAATGTCACATTATTTCGCATATCTGAAAATGACAAGTGCAGAATCATACAGTAAGCTTCAATTAATTATGCATAAAATGTCTCCATTATGTAGTCTGGCAAACTGGTAATGATTTCCTGTACCATGGATGATTTACTTATTTCGGGAACAGTGATTTTAAAATCCCCTGGGAATTCCCAGTTTCATTGCTAAAAACCAGATTTCACAGTCTTATTCATTTTCCCCGATACACTCCTCCACCTTCATCCTCCAATATCCCAAAGAGTGAAAACTAAATAACAGACTGCAGCAAATACAACATGAACAAAATATGGTTATCATATTCCCATTTTTATTGCATGTTTTCTTATTCATAAAAATTAATTTTGTATTTATTTATCCACATTCAACGTGTCATTTGAATATAATTAGTGAAGGACCATTGTCTCCATGATGGGCTACCTCACATGCAGATTTACAAAACAATGATTTAAAATTCTATTCCTGATGAGGAGACATCTCCCAATTTAACAATACAAAAGATATATATATATAAATATATACATTATACAAAGCACTCTTAAGAAGAAAGAATTATATCACCACACTCTCTGGTGCTGTGTTTACACAAGGCTTCACAGATTTATGACAATGAAATTGTGGTGACACTTCCTAAAATAAAGTTAGGAGCCAGAGGAGAGAACCCTGGGGCTGTAAGCAAAAGCAGACAGACACAGGTTGAAAACAGGAAGTAAGAGACAGGCAACAGACAGGTAATGAGGAAGGAGGTGACCTTGTCTGACATCGCACCTATACAGGTTTATACCCATGTTAGTCTCAGGAAACCCCAACAGACAGTGATCTCTACATTTCCATCTGTAGATAATTCTACATCCACACCCATACACAAGTAACTCTCAATGCTCCAGTTGACTAGAAATCTCTGGACACACACACACACACACACACACACTTATATTCATATCCACACATACAGTAGATACTGTCTGAATACCTACAAGCCCTGCACATTGTACATGCTCAAAAATCCAGGTAAGTTAGCATCCGCAGTGTGATGGCACATGATCTGATACACTTTCACCGCTAATATGAGGTATTACTGTATTACTTTACGCCTTTTAAAAATGAATCATAGGTACTTGTTTTTGCCTATTCCACTGTGCTCAAGCCTGATTCAGCTAGTCTATCCGGCTGGCCAGTACCCAGAGACCACACATGCATTCTGTTCCTGTATGCACACACCTATGCTTTGCCCAGGCAGGTCGGGCCAAGCAGGTGACCACATGCGCCAGCCACAAAGGATACAGTACACAAGGAACCGTATGTCTATAGCTTACACACAGTTAACTATGGCCTAAGCCATGGTCAGTCAGGTCTGACTACGTACTGAAGTTAAATCCATTGACTACTGATTTCTCAAAACTTTGCTTAGCCTTAAAAAGACTGATTATGCCCCCTGGTGGCTGCTTTGACTCACAAATAGACATGCTTTGAACATAAAGCTACAACAAAAAGAATCTGAACTTTACAAAGATTGACACTGCTTCAGCTTAAGTCAAAAGAGTTGTTTTTGCAGTTGCAAAGTTTGAAGCTAGGCAATGTAATAGGTTTACAAACCAATTTATTGACTGGAAGAGGTTGTAGTTTTCATAATAACATACAGGTGTCAGTGTAGGCATAAAAATCTTCAATAGTGTTCTTGGAGGGTTTCCTTGTGTCATGTATGTTCTGACCAGTAGATGGGGCTGTTGCCTGTGATGTATTTTGTACTTGTTCAGAAAGACTACAATGAAATTTACATCAACAATAATTTTTCCCCTAAAGCAGCAACTCATTTCTGTAAGGAACACTCATTTTCTTACCCTCATACAGTCATATAGAAATGTTTACACTTTGCACGAATTCCTCAGGAAAACAAAGTTTGTAGGATCTATCTTTAGTGAGTAATACAATATTGTACATTTGTAAACATTTGATGCTTGAAACAACAACATTATCAGTTCACCTGGCCTACATCCATACTCTTGAGGCATCTTAGAGTAAGAGTTCTGATCTAGGATAAACTACATTTTTTATCTCACAATTTATCCTAGGTCAGCTTTGCTACTCCAAGACACTTCGTGAGTGTAGGCACAGAAACACACTGGAAGGAGGAGTTCAAAAGCAGGTTGAAGTCCACATGTATCACCAGAAGTGTCTGAGGCTTTTAGAAATAAATGGGAAAGCACAGACTTTTCTCACAACGCATTCATTGGATACTCACCAGATTGCTTCAAAAATGTCACAAAGTGGATGTTAGCTCTTCCTCTCCCTCATTCTTCTTTTCTTTCGTTGTCTTTTCCGCTTCCCACTGATGTTTAAAATCAAAATTGCAGTGGTGATTCTTGTACAGATCTGTTACCACTTCCTGTTTCCCAATGGTCTGCCTGATCTCTGCTCGTTATCGCTCTCTCTCTTTCCTTTCACTCACTAGAAGCTATCCCTAAGGGTTAAGTGACACACACACAAGGCCTGATACTAACCAGCTACATTACACTCACATCACATCACTCACGTAACCATACACACACACACATACACACTCACACAGATTTTCTAACATTATACAGTCGTGTGAGAAGGTTGGAATTGTGGGGTCAACAGAAAGAGCATAGTCCTGTTTGGGTTAAGGGGTCAGTGAAGTGATCAGAGCACTGTTAAATCTGAGGGATTAGTGGAGTGAGAAGTGTACTACTGTATCTCAGGGGTTAGCGGAGTGAGCAGATCACTCCTATATTTAAGGGGTTAGTGAGGCCAACAGACCCCTATTAGATCTGAAGTCTTAGCGGACTCAGCAGGGCACTATTAGATTTCAAGAACTTGGAGTGAAGGATCAGTTGTGGGGCCAAGCATTGTTCTGGACAAGATGTTTTCTCAGGACCACTGAGTGATGTGATAAGGTCTGTCTGGTGTAACAGAGGTGTAAAGTGAGAGTACTGCTTGCATCGTACAGGACAATCGTAAACACAGCCGTTAAATTTTACAGCAGTGTTCTCTCCGTCGCGGTGTGCAAGAGGGAGTATGAGACTGACTTGCAAAGGACGTTCTCACGCCACCTGGCCTCCATACCTTACCCAAATCTTGATCTTCCCCTGCCTATCCTTTAGACCCTGAAGTGACCTTTGACCTCACCACCATAGACATCTCCTGACATGTGGCTGGAGTTGATCTTATCAGTGTTTCTGTCTGCAGCTTGGCTGGAGATCTCTTCAGCTTTCTAAGCAGTACAAATGCACACACCATTGCAGGCCCAAGTAAATACATTACAGCTACACACAAGCAAAGCAGTCCACAGAACTCACAGCACAGTACCGATACTGGCACCACAGGTGTCTTTGTCTATATCCTTTATTGAGTGAGAGATTCAGCATCTGCTACCAATTGCGTGAAGGTTCCTGAGTTACGGCCTCTGATTCAGCATGTACCTAAGGGTGTCATAAGTG
Source organism: Albula goreensis (assembly GCA_022829145.1). Taxonomy (NCBI): domain Eukaryota; kingdom Metazoa; phylum Chordata; class Actinopteri; order Albuliformes; family Albulidae; genus Albula; species Albula goreensis. Next base: position 29,568,725 of record CM040745.1, read on the forward strand.
CTCCAGGTCAGCATGAACCAGGAGCAGCTGGAGCCCTCCCTAGGGGCCAGACTCTGCTTCATGGGAGTGCAGTGCTGGAAATCCCAGAAACAAGTACAACTAAAGCAATTATACAGCCCAGGTCCTTCAGAGCCACAGGGTCTGCAGGTCTTTGATTCCACAAAAAGGTCAGCAACCAGTTCAGATCAGAGAAACCTGGTGAGGTGAGCTAACTGAGTGCTCAGCTGCTTTAACTGATCGATTTGGTGCTGAGGAAGAATGAAAATCAGCAGACTCTGGGGCTATCCTGGACACATCAATATAACAGTGTACTGCTGCACTGCCTTTGAACCTCCTGAACGAGTCTGGCATCTATACCTGTCTCTGCATTGTGTGTGTGTGTGTGTGTGTGTGTGTGTGTGTGTGTGTGTGTGTGTGTGTGTGTGTGTGTGTGTGTGTGTGTGTGTGTGTGTGTGTGTGTGTATTTCCTGTTTCTTCTAACAAATGGGAGTGGTTAGGAAGTTGACGAGTGGATTTTTGTGGGTTGTGAATGAATGGTGGGGCTCTTGAGCGCTTTGATCCTCTTGACCTTCTTACCTCATTGTAAAACACCATATCTCCCTCTGTCTCCAGGAATACAATCCATTCAAAATAAACACAGCACTCAAATCTGAAAGCTCTTAGCTTTCAAGAAAGCCTCCTAATTGAATTTGAGCCCTTTTAATGAGAATTTTGCATTTCAATGTCTGGAAAGAAAACGTTTTTGATAAATATTTGTTGTAGGGTCGTGTAAGACAGTGACAAACAGTTACCAGTAATCTTGAAAAACAAAGCATAATCACTCATTCTGAATGAACCACAGACATTATTCAGGAATGCCTTCAGCTGCATGAATTTTGAAGACTCAGAAATTGAGGAATAAAGGCACAAACACTGAGGAATGAAGAGATCTCATGGCCCTCCATGTGATTTGGCGAGTAGAGCTGAAGGGTGTTTAATGTGATGGGAGGGTGGGGGTAGAGTCTGTCTGTACTGTACCCCACATCCAGTGGTAGAACAAACCTCTCACTCAGGTATCCCACCTCTTCAGATCTTGGCTCCCCAGCCCATCCCTACCCACTAGGATTTCCTAACTCAGACTGTATCAGGGCTGAAGGATAGCATAGGTTTGATGACTTTGTGCTTGTTGTTGCACCTGCACTCTTTGGGCTGGGAGTTTTGCTTGCCAAGTGTGTACCAGGTTTACTTTTAACAGGTATTTAACATGTACTTATGTTTTCTTTGATTGTAAGCCTCTCTAGGTTTACACCAATTGTTCAATGACTACAGTATAATGTTGAGATTAGAATTTCATTCTGATTATTTCAGATGAACAAGCTCATGTGAAAACAGCAAGATCATTACTATACGACAGACTCAGCTTGCATTTTTGTTTGATAATGAGTAGTAGTTTACATTGCTGTTTAATTATGCATCCCATTTTTGTAGAATTTTATAATTTTATTTAAGGATATATTGTGATGTGATCATTCTAATCTTCAGTCATATTGGATCATGCATACCAGTTGACAGTGATGTTTCATCATCTATTCTTTTTGATTATTTATTAAACTAAAGTCATATTTATTTGTTTATATTGATTTGTTTAATTGTGTAATCCAGGGGGACACAACTCTGGTCATTTTATGTTGTCAACTTGAAAATAGAAACTGATTTAGACCCACAAAATCAGGTGATGTGAACTAACTGTGCTGCCAGCAAATTTCAATAATCATCCAAAAAACAGGTATATATGTGAATGCCAGAGAAGTAAGAGTGGCATGTAATGACATAACATACATTAACATCACATGACATACATTAACACACAACAGACAATATTTGGAATTCAAGTGTAAATGTGTGTTATTAAAGGTTATCACATGTGAAATGTATAAAAAGAGAAATGAGGAATTCTTATTTTCTTCAAAAGGTGACTGATTGTCTTACACATTGACCTCGAACAGACGACCAGATCGCTGTTCCTAGTTTTCTTTGTAATTTAACACTTAATTGATCAATTAAAGCAATTGCTTACACAGTTGACTCCCCCTAAACCCTTTTCTTGGGTTTAAATGGGTTCCTACCTTTAAAACGAAAACAGAACCCAGCTGACCTTTTGGCTTTCCATGACCAGGATTGTAGACCTTTGACCCATATCATATTGAAGGCATGTGCTCTTTCTCTCCGACTCAGTGATGCTGAGAACGTGTGTGTGTGTGTGTGTTTGTCAGATTTTGAGTAAACTGAAAGCATATTATCATGATAACACCTAAAAACATAATAACTCAGTTTTGCTCTTTATGATAGTTGTATTTTCCAAGGGGGCAGATTACTGCATATTGACATAATTATGTCAATAATGAGACAAGAACCTCTTATTATTTTGAGTAGAGGGCTATGCTTGCAATTTCTGAAGTTATTATTACCATTATTTATTTGCAGCAGTTATCAATAAACATAAATAAGTGCAAATACTGTATTAAAATAAGCATGCAAAAAACTTGCTACTTTTAACATGCTGTGACTTCATGCTGTGGTGGTGATGGAAATGATGTAACCTTGTCTAGCCCCTTATGTGGGATTAAGGGATAATAGACAATTAATTTTATTTCATAATTTTATTTTCTTTGAAATTTATGTGCTTTCTTGCACTTGGGGGTGAAAGCCAGGAAAACACCACATGGTATCAGCCAAAGTTACGGGTTTCCAGGCAGCTTTCAATGATCAGGAGGAAAATATTGTGAATGAATTATCACACTCCAGGATGCAAAGCATGAGTATATCTTTGAGCTACACATTCAGAATTGAGTTCAGCACTATGATGGTACACTTCTGTCAGGAAGGATCTGACTGGTTGCAATATGAAAAAATCGTAAAGATTTTGAAAGACGTTTATCATCCACCCCACTTAACACAATGGCTTTGTGGCTTTTGTTTCTGTTTTTTTGATTAGCTGTATAATGGTGCGCATGCAGTTGTTCTCTGTTTGACCTTTAAGATGATTGGTTGTTAAACTGAGATGGACAGTTTATTGAGGATTGGTGAGTCCAGAAAGAGAAATTCAGAGAAAGTGAGGGTTTGGGAATTTTGTTTGCAGAGGACATGTGAAATCTGTTGTTAGCGAATTGGGATTTTGATCTGCTGGAAAGGTATTTACTTACGATTTTCTCTGTTTGTGTGCATGGTGGTGAATCAGGTGAATTCACCATCTTCGTTGTTGGCCCTAACCTCTAAATATTCATAAAGAGTTATAAAGGAGTCAAGCAAGAGATGTCAATCCAGGCCAAGAGACAGATATTATACTTATTTGTTGACTAGGGCAAGACACACCAACATGAGTTAGTGATAGCATCTGACCAACTCATATGAGTCAATGCAATCAAAATTTTACAGCAATTAACTGTGAGCACATGGACAAAGTCAACTGGCTAGTTTAGCCACAGCTAGCAAGTGGTGTAATATGGACTACGCTTCAGCCTTTACAAATATTGATAGAGGAGCTCCTCAGACACCCATTTATGTATCCAGTTATCTCTGTTCCAAGATCGCATCCTCATCTATTTTGTTTATGAGGACCTGATAGCATAAGTGACAGTTTGTGGTGATATGATGTTGTGACTCACCCTGTCCTCCTCCAGCATGTCACTCATCTTGGTCGTTCCTGGCACATTCTTCTCCTGTGTTGAGCAAGCTACTGTTACACCCCCCTCGTTCCCCCACCAGTCTCATAAATAAACCAGCACCCTGTGTAGCAACAAACGCAATGGGAAATCATTTCAATGGGAAATTATTAAAGATTGTCTTTATGTCAGTTAAAGGCAGCCTAGAGCTGATAAATCATTGATTGTCATGTGGGACATGTATCTGTTATTAACCTAACTGGTTGACATCAGTTGTCATCCACAACTTTTATTTTCTCTAAATTTGAAATGATGAATCATAGTTATAGGCATGTCCAATCACTGTAATTCCCTCCCTCAGTTTTGTAGAATACAAAGACATATTATGTCAGCCACTTTTTCTTTTCACCCTGCAGCTTTTGTTTTGGGTGAGTCAGGTCTCGTAGCATGATGAGCATGCAATATGAATTGCTACCCAGGAAATGAAGTCAGATAACTGCTATGCATAATAGCTGTATGAGCGTTTCTGTATTTTGTGCAACTGTTAGATCTAAAATTTTCTAAAACAGCCCAAACACTCTCCAGTTACTCTCTCACCCCAAACACTCCACACTTCACACTCTCACCCCTAACACTCCACACCCCACACTCTCACCCCAAACATCCCGCACTTCACAATCTCACCCCAAACACCCCATGCTCTCATCCCAAACACTCCGCACTTCACAATCTCACCCCAAACACCCCTCACTCTCATCCCAAATACCCCACACTTCACACTCACACCCCAAACACCCCACAATCTCACCCCAAACACCCCTCACTCTCATCCCAAATACCCCACATTTCACACTCGCACCCCAAACACCCCACAATCTTGCCCCAAACACTCCACACATCACGCTCTCACCCCAAACACTCCACACATCACGCTCTCACCCAAAACACCTTCTTCTACCACCTCCAGTGTTCATGACACAACTGCAACGTGACAGTAGCTATATATGGACACAGCTCCCAGAATAGACTGAAAATAAAGATCTTACAGGATGTTTAAATCAGGTTTTATAAATAGGCACTTCTCATTCCAGAGCGTATTACCACATATTTTTGTTTTCGTATAGCTTTTGGATATTTTCGTAAAATATTTTCCAGAGCAGCATGTATATAACAAATAATCTTATTTTATTTTCTCTCCTATCGCTACCATTCCATTTTGTGCTGTTTTGAATGGCGCTCATTCTTGGTTTTATGTTAAGTTCAGATGGCTGCCACATGTTTTCCTAACAGGAAGTGGAAAATAGCAGTTTCATCGACTGTCTGTAGGGGGAAGTCTAGCCTCTATCTCAGAAGAGCTTCTGTCTTCACTTTCCCTCTTGCTCTCCCGAGTGAGTTTACATTCTATGGATAGGGTAGCATATATCAGAGAGGGGGAAAAAGATGTCATAAGCAGGTACAACATTGCTTATAAATCAAATGCCAAAACAGCTCATGTATCTCTGTGCAATCTTCCTGAAATGTTGAACTGACATTGGATTTTTATGGGCAATTCGGGACTGCAGCTCAGGATATAAGTATAACATGGTTGTGGCGTTTGAACAATATTTCCTGTAAAGATGATTGCAATAACCCTGACCCACTTCATCCTTCTCTTGTTTAGCTTTCAGTTTGGTGTGTGCTACTCATTCTGCCAATCTTAATTACATTAACATAACAGTCAGAGCTCCAACTGTTCACCCATAAATACATATTAATGTGCAGAGGCAAAGCCCCAAAATCGGCCACTGAACTACATGCATTGTCCAGGGACTGGCATGCCATTGCAGGAAAGGATGGGGTTCTGGGAAATTTAGCAGGGAACAGAGACGACACAGTTGACAGGGTGACGCCCCTCCTTAGGCCCCTGGCCAGACAGTAGAGTCAATGTGGAAGGCCAATCCCCAGAGGATGGGTGACATAATGGGAATGTGGACAGCAGGGATTCTCAAATCTAAAGGTCTGAGGGCTGAGCTGAGTACAAGGCTGAGTACCCAGGAAGTGGAGAGACAACTCATATTCCCACCGACCATGAAAGACTAAACCATGCTCTCTCTCACACTCTCATCTCAAACACTCACACACATACACACACACAAATATAGTACACACATACAAAAAGACAAATGCACATACTGGTAAATACTCAAAATAAAACACACATACTCATACATGCAGAGCAATTCTTGTACTTCAACTGAAAAACATGCATACAGTGCATACAGGTTAATAAATTCATAAACAATAACAAATACAACACATGGCCATATACACACACATAACAGTGCGTATGCCACATATGCATACACACATACATATGTACACACAATGCAGAAGACAAGACTGCGGGGTATTGGGACGTTGACTGTAAGATCCAGCTGTAAAAATAGACTCCAGTGATGTCACTTTACTGCTTTCATGTAATGGTTTTTATTGAATAGCAAAGAGAGGGTGGGGTTACATGGGAGTGGGGGGGGGGTGTTACTGCACAATGAGCTGGATTACATAAACATTAAAACCTTGACCCTGAAAATACCCCATCCTCACTTCTAGGAAGAGGTGTAAGCAATAACGTAATAATGAAGCACAGCTGTGCCTAGAACAGCTACAACTAATGTGGGTGTGCCAACCACCTCATTGTTTTAGTTAGGCTGTATCCACTTTTGGTGTCATCCTTACACTGGATAATAGCCCTTGCTGGAGCCCTGGACCTTCATGCTCAAAAGGAGACCAAATATATTGATTTGTAACTGAAACTTATGTGAGGGGATTCACGTTCACCGATGGAGGCTGGGTGCAACTTGACATACACAAAACCGTCAAACTCATTACCCTCTATGAGTGACTGTGTGTGAAACATAACAGAGTAGATCACCTATATTTGTCTAACTCCTAATGTAAGCATAATAACCAACACATCTGCTGGTCATCTGCAGAACAGCTATGACCAGCACATGAAACATCCATAACCAGCATGACCCTCCATGCTGGACTCATACACTTGTTGGGGCCCATCAGTTGTAGGAGACAAGCTTTTCCAGCCGGCTTCAGATGACTTCACGCCTTGGCTTGGTTAGGAGGTTTCCGCTGCAGCTTGCAGCACGTTCTGTCTTGGTGCGTAACCATCACAGGAAACATTCATCAGTTTAAGGGTGTCTGGCAGTCCTCATAGGACTGAAACAAACAGAAAGAATGTATAATCTTTAGACACACTTTAAAATGGAAGCATCTTTGATATTATACTTTCTGAGAAAATGATTGATATGTTTATAATTACTTTACCTTAAATGTTTTGCTTGATCAATCATCAAAGACAAAGAGAAATTAGATATGAAAATTCTTCTCCACAAAAATAAAAACAACGATTAAATACATTCCTATGGCACAACTTTAACATGCACAAAAATACTAAAAAACAGGGAGCCAGAGGGAGCAGTGTGGTGACAGAAGCGATGAAAACAGGCTTAGGTCAAATTCTCCTCATTTCTGCTGAGCTTGACTTGTCGACGGCCCCTGCAATGGCAGGTGCATATGAAACCCTCCCACCCAATTAAGGAAAAATAACAGAGTAAAGAGCCTAAGAGGCAGGACTCTGTGTGCTCATGCCAGAACTACAGTAACACCAGCCAACTGGCATGGAATTTAAGAGCAGGAGAACACAACTCTTCATCACTGTCTGATCTCAGCTCTTTCTCTCATTCGCTGCTCTCATACTCTCTTGCACTGTACATTCTCGGTGTTCTCAGTGTTCTTTCACCTTCTGCTCTCATGCTCTCTTGCACTGTGAGTTCTCAGTGTTCTCAGTGTTCTTTCACCCTCTGGTCTCAGTGCTCTCTGTTACTCTCAGTTCTCAGTGTTCTTTCACCCTCTGGTCTCAGTGCTCTCTGTTACTCTCAGTTCGCAGTGCTCATTTTCTCCATCTGTACTCTCTCTGTTCTTATAGCTTGTCAACATTAGACTCTCACAAGGAATTAAAAAATTATCCACATAAGGTTTTTGACCAATTGTTTTGATTTCATTTAATTAGTTGGGAAGAAGGGTGAGCGGAATCATTCATGGAAAAAGTAGAAACAACACCAGAATGGTTCACTGAACTGACATATCAATTGTTTCAATTTCTCTTCTGTCATTTCACCACACAATCCTTTCAGCTGTTCCCTTGGCTCCAAGAAAGTCTTGCGTGCTACATGTAAATAAAGGCAAGGTAGATGAAATGACAGGAGAGGCATTGAAATCGACTTGAGCAATTGATGACTTGCTCAATTATGCTAATGCCCGAGGAACTGATTTAATGTCAGAAGGATAAAGAGTGATGTCATCAGCATGCAGTGAAATATGGTGAACAACAGAGTCACTCATCTGAATGGGTTCAGTTTCAGAGCTGTCTTGCATGCTCCAAAGGAATGACAATCAGGATCGTAGAGTAGGAAACGCTGTTGAGTACTTCTGGCCAAACAGAGAACAGTGCACAGATTTTCAGCACCACTTAATTCTAAGTCCCATAATGCCAGTTACAGCTTGGGAGGAATCCCATCTAGACTCACAGATGTGCTACTCTGTGTGGATGCAACAGCTTCCTTCAGTGACTCCAGACAGAGATACCAGAGGAATTTAGTTTTGCTTGATTGCTTGAAAGAGTCTGTGAACTCAATAAACACAGGGTTACAAAAGGTTTTTTTCAGTACTATCAATCATTCAACACTATACATCTACCCCTGTAATGGCTGGCAGACAGACAAGGTATTAGGAGAGGTCAGGATGTTTAGATTATAAAGGGCAACTAAGTCCAGTGACAGACTAGAAAGCTAACGTCTGCATGATGTTGCCCCACACACACACACACAGACACAGTGTTTGCTCCTTGTCAGAGAACTCTTAGTGGTCACATGGTACCTGGTTGGGGAAACTGATTCATGACCATCTGAGCTGGAAAGGCTACGTGATCTGTCTCTGTAAATAACGTTTCATGCACAGTATAATAAAGCTTGCGCCCAAAAAAAAGATTCACCACAGAGGATCTTCATCTTGTTCCATATGTGTGTTAATTACAACAACCTACAATAACAACACATAAAAACAAAATCTATAATAAATCATGTTCCAGAAGTATTCAGTGATGGTTTTGTGGTATGCAGCCACCAGGGATGCAGGGATGGAGGTGTTTCAGAAAATACATCAACATGCAAAATCCAGCTGTCTTGTGCCACAACATAGCACAGATTAGTTTGTATGGACTACATTTGATTTATGCCCTGCTGCTTGCTCTCTTGAAGTGACAGGACTATAAGATACAGAATCCAATGACTTTTTTCTATTATAGTTTTCTCAGTAGTGAGATTGTTGTATATTTATTTGGAAAAATGTACACATATTATATCATGTTGAACTTTGAGCCCAAAAGGCAGTTATTAGAACTATATATTCCTCCTAAAGAAAAATCATAAAATATGGCTGTGGGTGTTCAGAAACTGTATAAAATTAAAAAAAAAAAAAAAGCCACATCTGTGACATCATCATATAAGAGCGGTCATGATGTAATTTCATAGGCCTTTCAGCTCCCACATACCACCACAGAAGCTGAAATGTGATGCAGCACAGAATCTGCCAGTCTGTGGTTGGAGGTGGAAAGCTCTGTCTTAGGTCCTGCCCATTGACCTACTGATTGATCAGTGGATAGGGGCATTAATATCATAGGAGATGTAACCTCCCAGCAGGGGAGAGATGCTATAACACAGGATGAAGGTGACTGCTAAGAATTGTTAAAAAGAGACTTCTTTTAAATTCAGTTTTATAAATCTTCTGATTCACATGGTCATGAGCCTTTGATATTTTTCTCACTGAAGAAACGGCACCAGTTGCACGTAGCCTTTGCTGTCCAAGAACTACAAAGCCTATGATCAAGTCTCTTACAGGCTGGGAGAGACTGCTAGACAGCATTGACAGTGATGACTTAAACAGCTTAACCCATATGTTTCCCCAGAGAGGAAAAACTGTGTTCCTATCTTATTGAAAGCTTGGCTAGTGGCATAAGGTCCAGTCTAGAATGTACAAATGTATTGCACAAATAAAACATAGTATTTTTCTAGACAGCTACATTGAATGGTTGATTTATTACACTTGTAAAACACCTCCAAATGTCACTACCTGACCACTACTGCTGCTTACTCCGTTCAGCCTCAAACTGAGACCATGACTGGGATTAAACCCTTAAAAACACATCCTCCTGCGCAGAGGAGAGGAAACCTCAGAGGTGCTTTGCAGACTCTCTCAGGTTCTTTACCCTCACAGTTTGTTACTTGAGCCCCTGATTCCAGACAGGCACGCAGAGTGTATGTAAACCTCAGGTCAGGGTGAAAATGATGCAAAATCCCGTTCTGATGCTGAGCTCTGGGAGAGAGGTTTTAAGGTGTAAAGTTTAGTTTACTTTCCTGTCTAAGCAGTTGGGTTTTCAGAGCTTACAGGGATGTGAGGTGTTGTTCCACTCAGTCACACAGCTGTGTAGGCAGCCTACATTTTACCAAAAAAATTAAAAACATAAAAACACTGGACAGAATCTGCACAGCTTGCCTGTGTCATCAAGATGTGTAGATGTGTCCAAGAATAATTTATAAACATGTTTGGCAGTCAACCTGGGTGTTGAAACAGCTCTGACCCCTCAGTTTATCTTAGGAGTGACATAAGTCTGGCACACGGTACCACACAGATGTGTGTGTGTGTGTGTGTGTGTGTGTGTGTGTGTGTGTGTGTGTGTGTGTGTGTGTGTGTGTGTGTGTGTGTGTGTGTGTGTGAGAGAGAGTGAGTGTGTGTGTGTGTGTGCATGCATGTATGTTTGTGTGTGTGTGTGTGTTTGTGTGTGAGAGTGAGTGTGTGTGTGTGCGTGCATGTATGTTTTGTGTGTGTGTGTGTGTGTGTGTGTTTGCGTGAGTGTGTGTGAGAGCGAGTGTGTGTGTGTGTGTGTGTGTGTGTGTGTGTGTGAGTGTGTGTGTGTGTGTGTGTGTGTGTGTGCATGCATGTATGTTTGTGTGTGCATGTGCATGTGTATGTGTATGTGTATGTGTGTGTGCATGTGTTTGTGCGTGCGCCTGCGTGTGTGCATTCACATGATTGTGTCTATTTGTTGGACGTGTGTGTGTGTGTGTGTGTGTGTGTGTGTGTGTACTGGCAAATACACTGATCAGGCTAAATGTCATTCAAAGCCAAAAAGAAAATGTCTGTCTTCAGGAGTGTCAGATAAGTACACATCAATTGTGAAAAAAAAAAAAAACAAAGAGGAAGAGTGTTGTAAGCCTGGGGGGTTGGTTTGTTTGCGTTCCAGATGAGTTTGCGTGCAGTGAAAAGATTTTTGTTTAGATATGTTCCGTTCAGGAAGCTTTTTTTCCACTGTCGCAAATTCCACAATAACATCTCAATTAGCTGTTTTAGATTTTTGTGAAGCTTAAAAACAACCCCGCCTTTTTCTCCCTCACTCTTTCACTCTCCACATCTATAATAATGTCTCGCATACATCTTTTCCTCAGTCTACTGAGTGGTCTAACACATTCCATATGTGCCTGGTAAACATTCTGATGGCAAGTCCTCCTCCACGTATGAGCACAGTTTCATGAGGTAAAAAGTTGAGCTTCATCCACTGACGAGGAGGAGGGGGTCACATGTCAGGTTAAATCTCTCTCTTTTACAAGGATTTTATCCACAGTCTGCCAACCTTGGCAAAAAAAATGTCTGTATACTGTCAGCTAGTTTATTTTGTTCCAGGACAGTTTTTCTTGTTTGACATTAATTTCTAAATCAGAAACTGAGCCATACCAGTGGTATCACACAAACACACGCTGTTGCACACTGTTTGGAGTTAATAGAAGGGCCATTTTGGACCTTGGCACTTGATAAAATGTGAGCTTAATATGCCTTTATAACATTACCATACTGACCATCAGTCTGTGAATGTGTGTGTCTGTCTGCATGCATGTGCATATGTGTATGTCTGTCTGTCTGTCTGTCTGTCTGTCTGCGTGTATGTGCGTGTGTGCCATTGAGTGTGTATGAGTGTGCGTGTGTGTGTGTGTTTGCATTGGATGTGTGTGTGTGTGTGTGTGTATTGGATGTGCGTGTGTGTGTGTGTGTATTGGATGTGTGTGTGTGTGTGTGTGTATTGGATGTGTGTGTGTGTGTGTGTGTGTGTGTGTGTGTGTGTGTGTGTGTGTGTGTGTGTGTGTGTGTATTGGATGTGTGTGTGTGTGTGTGTGTGTGTGTGTGTGTGTGTGTGTGTGTGTGTGTGTGTGTTGTGTGTGTGTTTGCATTGGATGCGTGCGTGCGTGCGTGCGCGTGTGCGCGTGTGTGTGTGTGTGTGTATTGAGAGCAGGGAGTTTACCATCCTGGAGAAGCCCTGCCAAACACAAGCAACCGTTAATGTTTTCATGCGAATGTGTGGAAACGTTCCTTCTGATGAGAAACACATGCCAGCGTGCTCCTACAGTGGTCAGCACTGCAGAGTTTATGGCCTGGCTCCACAGATCTGCTTTGCTTTCACATTCTCGCTGCATACTGGGTCAGTGGGACAGCTCTGAAACCACTTCAGTCTTTATGAGTTTGTTTATTTGCTCTGTCATTCTCATCTCAGTTTTACATGGGAACGGTCCCTGTTTTGAAATCGATCATTATATTCGTTTACACATGGAAATCCAGCATTGCATACGGTCGCTGGAACAGAAGTTAGCACTCAAACAAGGACACACACACACACACACACACACACACACATTTTCCCTAACACACAGTTTTGAGACAGAGGTGTATCATTTACAGTAGCTCTCTCTTTCTCTCTCTCCTTCCTTCCCTCTCTCTCCCTCCCTCTCTGTGCCATAGTTGCCACTGTCGTCAGTGCAGTAGGCTGCCTCCTCCAGTGGGCTGCAGGGGGGAATTACGGGAAAGCAAATGGGTAATGGAGAACCGCGTTGTTACGGTCAGTGAAGTGGTGTTTTAGGGTCTGTGGTTTAGTTTCCTGATGAGATGAGCTGTCGCGGGACAGACAGTGGTCAGAAAGTTTCCCACCAGCTGTCTCAGTGATAACACAGCAGGGTTAGTCATGAGCTGGCACTGTGATGCAGAACTTCCCCTGCAGTCAACCCCAAACATCAGCTAATGGGCAGAAATGAGTAACACAGGCCCAGGATCAGTAGGTTGTGATGGTTTGCACAAGCAGACTCAGAGAATGCATTCGATACACTGGAGAAAATGGGGACAAACCGAAATCAGAATGTTCTGGATGGAATCTCTCTCTCAGCCTGAATTCTTCATAGTCCTGGGCATTCCTGGAGGGAGACCGAGGAAGTAGATTCACCTCTAAATACAGCATTAATGTATCATTCTCGCGACATTTATGTAACATAAATCAGTGTACAAACCAACCATCCATGATAAAACTATATCTGGTCTCATGTTATCATTGCAAGCATCTTTTATTGTGTGTTATAGTTCACTTAAAAAAATGTGAGTATCAACATTATAATATGAAAAATGCTTCACGCGTATTGTATTGTTTTTGTCTAGCTATTACATGATGTTAGATACATTTTTTTTTAAATATTATGATAATTATTATTCATATATTTTATATATTTAAATAATTTTATTATTTATATATTTTTCATGACCATGTCCAGTAAGGAAGCAACACAGTAGACATTTTTATCATACTGTAATTTGCATATTGACTAAACATTTCAATAGGTGGCAGATTTCCTTACCTTCTAAATGTGGTGGTCTATCCTGTTAGACTGTAAAGTTACTAGAAATGCTGACTTCAGGCATACTACAAAACGTTTTGTGTGACAATGGACGTTATTCATTTGCTTTTAAATGGAGTTTACAATGTCACGCCCCACTCTAAATTATATTCTGGACTGATGTGATTACCTGTAACTACACAAGTATACACAATTTAGTTTCTGTGTATATGTACACAATTACAAAGTAATTACAATAGCTAAAAAGTAATTGAATGTTTGTTGACTCAACTTTGTAATAATAAACTATTTTAAATATATGAACTGGTGTATCCTGGATATCTATACATTTTAACTAAAGGCTACTCAAAATATGAATTGTGTATACTTGTTCTGTATAACCACTTACTAATGCCATTTACAAACAATTTATATACTAATTCACATTTATTACTTATTTATAGATGACTAATAAGACTACTAATAAATATATCGGTGAATACTCTTCCACTTTTGAAGTTCTTTCAGCCACCACATATTCATGTCAGGTTTTCCCTGCATCAGTCATGACCCCTTCAAAATGCATCTCTGAAGTTGAGACAAACATGAAAAAATGAAATGACTAAGATCTGCTAACTTGACATTTAAGGCTGCAGTCAAGTCGGATGTAAAATATCCTTAAAAATATAGCTGCCAACTGGTTATAAGTACCAACCTTTATCACACAGGATATAGTCTGCACCTACCTCTTCTATTACAGTGCATTATAATTACAGAAGTATTAAGACCACTTAATGTACAATGTTGATTCAGGTTCAATTCCCTGACCTGTGAGTGTTGGTTAAATTTGCGGTTGAATCCAATAAGGATTGTTCATTGTTAGGTAGAGGCAGAGAACTGTAGACTGCCCTGTTGAGGCTGATTTAAGTGATTTAATATGTGTGGCATTAGCATGCCTCATGGTAAAGAGAGCGAACCCATCTGGCTGCCCAGGGAGGGGCCCTGCACAACGTTCTTTGGGGGCTGTTTTTGTCTGTTCTTGTTTTTGTTTACTTTGCTCTGTGGACTGACTGGCTGGCTGCTTTAGCGGGATTTAGGAGTGCAGAGGGTGAACTTTTCACTCTGCACACTCAGGCAATCTGAGTGTCTGTCGCAAGGGGGGTTGGGGGGTAGTGGGGGTGAGGAGGTGAGGGGGTCAGAGAGTGGTGAAGGGCGTGGAGCATACAGAGTGAGGAGAGGTGAGGGGAGAAGTTTGGGGGCAGCAAGTGCAAACTGGCAGAACATTGAAAGGTTTCAGGGCTACATTCAGAAAATTTCACCTGAGTGTAAAATTAAAGAAGATACCCATTTCCAGCCAAAAATCTGTCATCTATAGGCTATAATAGGCAAACTGCAATTTTCTACAATCAAAGGTAGGAGTCTAATGATAATGCCAATGAAGCTCCATCAAAGGTAGGAGCCCAAGCATATCCCTTGGGGTTCTCTATTTTAAGACAACATGGTAATGCAAATAATTATGTTTGAAATTGTAGTCGTGAGCTAATTGCTCTCAGATATGTTGTACATTGCACATTTTCTGTTATAGTCCACAGAACTTGAAAAGCTGCATACATACCTCCGTAACACCATTATCCTCTTTTGATAAAATCTGCAGACTGAAAGTAGACCACAGTGGATAACGTCAATACATTAGCACTGACACTTACAGTAATACCTGCAGGCCAGGAGTCAAATTGCCAACTAAATGTTGCAAATGCTGATATTGCACACATGATACAAAGAAGACAACAAAGAATCCATAGCCCCAAACCAAAAAGACAGAAATCATATGTCCCAAAAACATTCCAAAACATTGATGAAAAAGCAGAGACCACAGGGGAGTAATTTGCCGAACAGACCCAGAAAGAACGCATTCAATTATAATACTTTGAAGACTACAAAAACAACTGTTTATAAATGACACGTAGATCAAACTGCAGGGTTCAGGGTGAAAAGAATTGCTGACAAAGTAATACAAAGATTTTTCCAATGCCTCTGGGGAACAGAAAACCAGCACACAGACGAGAACAAAGTGATCGTTGCAAAGCCTTTTTAGCAGTTGGCCTATTAGAAAAGCATACAAGAGACCTAATCAGAACTCTTCTCTCAAGTTTGATAAATGACAAATGACACCTCTACAATGACACTCTAGTCATGTAAGCAGACACCAGACAGATGAATGCATAATAAACAAAATATCTTTGGATAAAATACATTTAAGAAAATACATTTAGAACAAAAATCACATTTTATTGGAGAAAGCATGATTTCTGGCTATTTATGTTTCCACAGTAATTAATTGAGGGTATTTCTTCAGTATTACCTTGAATGCTGTAGACATTTTAACCCTACCAAACCAGTCACTGAATCATCCTCTCAATAATTATTGAATATTATGTCATTTATACTAACTTTCGCTGGAAAGGAAGATACAGCAGATCATTCAAGCTCTTTCTCAGACCTGCTTTTTAATAGCTCTTCCCCTCTGTAACTACTGCGATCTCTGGCCTTTGCTGCTTTTCATACCATAGTCCTCAATTTGAGCTTGCACAGACCCAAGTAGACAATGTGCAACTCTCAAGAACAATAAACAGCTAGTTATAAAGAGTGAAGGTAACCACTGATAAATAATCACAGTAAAGAATAAAATCAGGTCTTTCATGGGGCCAAAATCACATGCCATAACTGTCAGTTAGATCATGTTCTGCTAAATTAATTTACAGGTTATAAACAATACATTTTGACAGCAGTGTTTCCATAATATGTGTACAGGCTTACCAGCTTTCTTTCGTTTGTGTATGGGTTTGAGCTATGCACATCTGAAAAGACACCATTTCAAAGTGTGCATTTAGGCTGTTCTGCAGTTTATTGGATGCATTGGGGTCATTGTGTTCTCCGTTACACATGGAACACTTTCAGCAGGTGCCATCATGGACCTGTCTCTTTCTATACGTTACCTAGTGGAGCATCTGGATGAGCTTGACCTCAAGTTAACAATGCAGCAAAGTGAGTTTGGCCAACGTTTAGAACCATGCACTAACACCACTTTACAGTACCTATGGGACTGTCGCCTGGAGGAAGGCCTTGTTTTCGTGCCTGAGATGGATTCCCATGGTTGTATTTATCCAGCACATATCCTCCCCCTAGGTGTGGTGCTGGGAGCTGTGGGGGGTGCTCGTCTGGTCTGAGCTGGGCGTCTGGCCGTTGCAGAGCCTGAGATCGTCCTGATATGGCATGGGCCCACGGAGCGCACATGCCTCCCAGAGACAGCACTGGCCAGCGCTTCTGAGGACAGTGGGCGCAAGAGAGGAGGTACCCAGCATGCCCTTCCCAGCTGCTCCTTTGTTTAGTCTGCAGCTGGGAATACCACAATACTTTTCCGGAACATCATGAACCTGTGTCTGCTTCAATTTCATCTCCTTCTCTGGGAATAGGGGATGACTTGAAGTATGGAGTGGTTGAGTGGAAGAAAGGAAAGAGGATAAGTGTTGAGGCACCACTCCTCCCTGCAGTGTGTTTGTACTGCAGGCTGTGTAAAGATCCCCCCACCACGCTTGTGAGGGTTTTTTTGGCACACATGTGACCTGGCATTTGATCTCTCCTCCGGCCTGCACGGCACGGAAAGCTCTGGCTGCTTACAGCAGCAGGCTGTAACTTCCTCCTGAATTTGTGTTTCTTTGATATGCATGTGAGGCTCACACTGAGAAATACAGCAGTGCTTCGGCTCAGAGCACGGGCTCGGCCAACCTTTGGGAGAATGTTTGCATTTTTGGAAAGGGGAGTCCTTTCCAACAGGCCCTGATGGGGTGTGGGTGAGTTGCTTCTTGTGATAGTGATGTCAAGCTTAAAAATAAAAAAGAAAGGGGAAAAGAGCTTAATTGAGTTCAGGAGGGAGAGTGTGTACAGCCAAGTTAATCTTCTCAAAGCCCTGGAATACCATCTGCGGTTTTACTGTACAGATCCCAGTCATCAACAGATGAATACGACAGTGCTTTCAGACAGGAGGGATTTTAGTGTGCATTAGGTCTTATTATCAACATTCTTTGACTTTTATTGGATTTGATCAGATCCTAAATTCTTTTGTTATTACATGAGAACACACCCTGGCATTTTGGACATTCCCTTTGGGTAAATACTTGCTGACATGGGTGGAACACAATAGTCAAAGAACAGTATTCACAGCTCTCCCACACAACAGATAATATCCATGGATACCAATCAACTCGAATCGAAAAGTAAAGCAATAAATTAGACTGATGAGAGTGTGAAAGAGTAATTATGGTGTGTAAATGCCAGTCAAACTTTTTGAACAGATCCATGAAGATGGCACTGTGCAAATGGTCTTGTTAAATAGAAACACAACGTGATGTTCAGTAAAAACAAAATTCTCAATATGAAGGGGGCAAAACAAATGATGAATAGATGTTGAAAAATGTTTTACATATTTAATTTTTACAAGGAAAATGTTCATAAAAATTATCAAAGTGAATGAATAAAGAAGCACAACATTTTCAGGTCTATTTATGTTCATGGTAGGGAAATAACTGATATTGTGCTGCAAAAGCAATGAAACAGGAAAAACCATTAAGTATAGTTGGTCTAGTTTTTCTACTATTTTCTACTTTATACATTCACATTGGTGGTTCTACAAAATAAACACACTTCAGCATAGATGCCAGAATCTTCTTTTTCAATTTGATTAGTACAATATAGCTAAAGTCAAAGAATTTTAATATTAATTATTAGCTTTTGGTCATGAAATAAAAGTACCTGAGATCAGGGAATGCAGATTACCAGTGAGAATAAGCATGATTGAAAGTGGCAAAATGATTTTATGAGTTGAATAAATACAGTTTAAATGCCACTGCTGTCTTGCAGATACCCACGGAAGCTGAGGGCTGTTTGTATCAAAGACCAGACCAAAGACCAGAAACACATTCGCATGGTGCCCCAGTCCAAGAGTCTACCGTCGCTTCACACTTTGGATTAAGCAGCCTTGTTAAACCTGACAGTGCTGTTACTGGCAGGACTGTGAATGCCTGTCAATTATTTGTATAGGTGTGTGCATGTCGCCAAAAGAGCGTGGATGATTTTCTCTGCGCTAGTCTTGACCTGTTAAAGACTGTTGGAGACAAGCCTTTGCATCATTCTGCATGACTGGCGTGCACTTCCCATCAACACATTCTCATGTTTCACATGTTCTGTGTTTTGGGCAGTGTTCATCTTCAATACTTGTTTTCCATTCCAAACTATAAATAATATATTCTGTCAGCACTGGACAATATTTGTTTTCCTTGCCTTTGGCACTGAACCCATGTCTATTCTAAATATCATATAATTTTTAAAAATCTGTGTCACTAAATAAATGCAATATTACTGTGCAGATATCATACAACCAAACAGAAGTACAGCCCCTAAAGCACAAAGGCCCTGAAATACAGCAGAGGGTGATTAGGAGAGGATCCTCTTCAGAATGCATAGACTTTGAGAGTAGGGGAATGTGACACAATGAATGCAGCCTAGCTGTAAACAGAACAAAGGAGTGAATACTGGCAGCATAGCCTCTGAGAGACCAAAGGAGCAAGCCATGTTAAATGGGCAATGCATTGTGGGATAATGAGTTGTTGGAGAGGCCTTTGGTCCTGTTTACACGCATTTACTACACCCTTACAATGAGAACCCTGACTCCAGTGTGTCGGAGGAAATTATTCTCAGTCGCAAAAGGTTCAAAAAGCCCTTTCATCTCTCAGTTCCTGTGGTACTAAAGTATGCTGGGAACACCCAGTACATTTGTCCTCTTTACTCTCTGTCCGTCCATTTGACCTCTGTTTATTGACTTGCAATTTTCTGGTTTGTCATTAAGACCAAAGTAATTTTTCACACATTCAAGTGGGAGGTCAACTTCAAAGTCAAAGTTCACAATGTGAGCGAGGGTAGTCCAATCACCTTGCCATGCTGGCATTCAAACCTAACTGGATAGTACAAGTGAGACTGAAGAAAGGGGTTGGCTTCTGCTCAGGGTGAGTGGTGGCTTGACTCCAGGGGACAAGGGGGACAGTGAGCTCTCCTTTTGTGCGCCAAAAGGCTGAGCAAGAAGCATTCCGTGTGTGTGTGCATGTTTTGTGTGCAGTAGGGTGTTTGCGTTTGGTTGAATTTTCTGGGCACCTCTTTAAGCAGGGAAGGATGTTTTTAGTTCTTTGTGGGGAAACAGATAAAGTCAGGCAGCGACACAAACAGCTCATCAGTACCCCGTCTGGGTATTTGCCCCGTCCCACCACAACTACCCTTAACACAAACCTGCACACCCTAAGGCTCTCTGCAGGAGTACGGTTTCCCATTCGTTCTTTTAGAGATGCTGTGGAGTATCCATGACCAAAACTTGCGCATTGCACTTTTCTGCTAAATGGATACATTTTCATGATTAAGGGGCATGATCTCAGAGCAGAGGACACAGGAGCATGTCTTTACTGCAGACTGGAAACACTGTCTTGTTGCACTGGTGAAGAATGAATCTTTCAAAGATTCCCATTTTTGGATGGTGTTTAACAAAACTTCCAGAAGTCTTTACTATTATATTCCTAGAATAACAACACCTGAACCTCCACCAACTCAGAATCAATGCCATCCAACTGAAGCATTGCTTAACTTTGCACCGCCCTACACAACCTCCGCTCGCCCTTCCCCCCAATGCACCCCAACACACCAAGGTGTGTGAAAACAGAGGCTGGAACTCAATATTTTAGCTTAGTGTTCTTTACTTTGGCCTAAATTGTCTGTCTCCCTCTTCCTCAGAGAGATGTAGGGTTTGGCAAGCACAAGCTAGTTACCTTAGCAATGGAGGGAGGCTTTTT
This sequence comes from Albula goreensis, assembly GCA_022829145.1. Taxonomy (NCBI): domain Eukaryota; kingdom Metazoa; phylum Chordata; class Actinopteri; order Albuliformes; family Albulidae; genus Albula; species Albula goreensis. The sequence goes on from CM040745.1 coordinate 29,589,011, forward strand.
TATGGGTCTCTTCAAAAAGACAAGCACAACTGAACCAGCCTGAACTTGGATCTTGCCTTGCAGGATCATACAGGTGGTCCGGGCCGGTCCAAGCATAAAATCAGATCAAGGGTCTAACTCTCCAGCTTCCACAAACAGGCCAATTAGTGGGCGAGAGTGAAATCATCTGAAATCAACTAATGAGCCACCTATCCTGGTTTCTGCACAGCCGCAAAACCTCAGCTCACTGGCAGAGATGCAGCTTTGACTTTCAGTAAATAATTGACACCGTTATCGAGAGTCATGCCAAGGAGGACTTTTTTCATCACCGCTTCCATTTGTGAGCCACTCCTGTGTTTTACTTTCCTGGACTTTCTCATGCACTTGCGTGCTTTTTTTTCAGGCTGATTTTCAGAGCTCTGCATCACTGTCCAAGTAAAATACAATGAGGGTGTTCCAGAGTGTTGTGTGTGTGTGTGTGTGTGTGTGTGTGTGTGTGTGTGTGTGTGTGTGTGTGTGTGTGTGTGTGTGTGTGTGTGTGTGTGTGAGTGAGTGTTGAAATGGACAAAGATTTCAAATGTGTGACTGTGGGTGTTTGTGTTGGACAATAGCTCTCTTTTTGACATAAACCTATTATGCACAGTAAAAGAGGGAAGGAAGATGCATTCTGCTTTGATGGCTCCATCCCTCTCAGAAGGGTCCAGAGTTTCTTGAGTGTCGCTTGATCTCTACCCCCACCCCTGTCATCTCCCTCCCCTCCGTTATGGATGAGCGTAATACATGTGTCATATCCAAACGACATATCATAACCCAAGCATCCCAAGTATGGCTTTCCAGGAGCACCTCCCTTCCCTCCTCTCTTGGGAAAAGGCAAATTTATATTTATATTTAATTGAATTAAATGAATTAATGTACTTGCAAATAAAATTTGACCATTAAAAAAAGTATTTGGAGGAAGGGTGTGTGAGGCTTGACATAATGATCCTCATATCCTTTCCCCTCTCTCGCTCTCTCACTCTCTCACTCTCCGGGCCTGAAGCTCACTCGCTACCCTCTTGCTGAGAGACAAAGCTGGATCAGATATTTCATTTTCCCAGAACTCAGCGGCCCCGGCCGTCTCCCCTGACTGCTCTCACAGTTTAATGAGAAAAACGTCAACACTCAAGGGTTTTTCGGAACAGAGAGCGCAAACCAGCAAACACGGAAAACAGGTTATTTTTACCTGCAAAATTAGAAGGTGAGTGTTTTGAGAGGGGTCTGTTCTAGCTGAAATCACCCCTCTGTTGTTGCTGTGTGTGCCGTACACAGCTCCTGATCTAACAGTATTCATTTATAACTATTATTAACATATTATTTATATATATATATTATATTTATTAATATATATTAATACATTTGATGTAATTTGTTAAATAGAGATGGCGGGCCCAGGGACATTCTGCTATTGAAATGTAACTGACATCATTGCTGTAGCTCACCTCATGGTGGAAGGGGAGAGGGCGCATGGGATGGAAAACACACATGGGGCGGGGGGTTGGGGGTAGTGCCCTATAGAGAGAAAATGGCCATAGGGAAAGTGCCCTCATGGGTACCCCTACACACAAGAAAATATAATGAAGTGCCCTCCCCATGGTGTGTAAGAGCTGCCCTTTTTATTTTTTTCCAGCCCCAGCTCCTCAGATAGCCCGAACACACCACTGTACACAAGAACCAGTACCCAATCACATTAACTTTAAGGGTATGTAATTCAATCAAAACACACTACTGTTTTTAATTGCATATACTATTCTGTTTTAGATTGAAACTAATGAATTCCAAAATTTATGTGCTTATGTGTCTCCAATAATACTAAAAAAATTCACAAACAAATGTTTATTGTTATGGTTAAGTTTGTTTTGATAGGATTGGATGTGTCCTTAAAGAGACTGAGTGTATCCCAGCCAAGAGGTTTATTTGTGACCAGTTTAGGAAACTGAGAAATGAAACGTGTGCTACCCAAGAGACAGGGCACTGTGCACTGTGCTGAAGGAGCCTTCCTGTTTCCACCATCACATCAACGCAAACTGCAATGTGCTCTGCATCTGTGCCCAGAGTCTCTGCTGTTTGCGTTCACATGTACTGACCAATGAACTTATTCTCCCTCATGTCACACATAGCTATGGGCCTCTTTTGTAACCAGCTCATGGGCAGAGAGATTGTATATCCAAACTGCTGGCATAGCCCCAGAGCTGTCAGAGCTGCTCCCGGTCAAAGGTAATAGCCTTCAACGCTGATATTCCAGATACTTTTGTTTTGTCTTTTTCTTGATGTTCTCTCATCTAAAGCTTCCTGATCAGAGAGGTTACAGGCACACCTTAATGGCAAGCCCTTTCATTCTGCTTTATATTTTGATAATTGTGTAATGTCTGCATGCATGCTTTGGGATATAGAGTGCTAGGTTAAACTCATGGTTGAACACCTGGCTATAGGATCTCCTTTTCTGGCTTGATACATTTCTCAGTTTAAATGTCATATATCCTCTGAGGTTGACAAGACGTTACTTGCTTGTATCTTTCTGTACTATTTAGAGTATTGAAAAGGTAGTTGAGTGCTCTCTCGTGGTATTGCCAGGTTTTTGGTAGATAGGGCATGGGCGTGTTTTACTTTTGCACTCCAATATGAGATTCCTTATTTTTTCATGTTGGTACATGTACACCTACTATGTACTATGAAATCAGTAATATCAAGGGTCTTCAAGAAAGACCTTGCTTACTCCAATTCTCTTTCTCATCTTCCAAACATTTTTTCCCATTTTGTACTTATGATATGGTTCTGGTTCTTAATTACTGATACATTTTTCTACTCCACAATTACATGTGTGTTCTTACATCATCAAATGTGTTGTTAGTAATAAATGACCACACAACAACCAAAACGGTATGAAATATGTGTATTACACTGGTGTTTTGAAATGCTTACTCTGTTAGTTAGCCTTGAAACTATAAAAAAAATATGTGCAAAGTGTGTTTAAGTAAAAAAAAGTTGAAAATAAACATTGCTCCACAGCATTGCATGCTGGGATATGTGCATGTTTTAGAAGTGGGTGTGTTAAGGTACAATTAAGGCTATATCCACAAAATGGTGTTTCATACATCATTCTGAGTTCAAAAACTGTTTTTGAAGTACAACCAAATTACCTCAAGTACACACATTATTCATAACCACACAGCAAAAATATTATTGTGATAAACTGTGAAATACACCCACCAACATACACAAACACACACACACACACATTCACACACACCATTTGTATTGTTATGCTTAGTCTATGCAATAGAACAATATTCCATTTTGTCTTTAAAAAAGTAAGCAATCCAGTTGGCTCTTCATTTTACAATATTTATTATCTATTCTGAAATATTTTGGCTTCAGTTTTTGCAAAACCATAATAAACTGTCTCTGAATTAAATCCAACAGTTACCCATATTTTGGATGAGAATCAAGTGGCAGGAAAGCAAATGAGCTAAAGAATGGCTATTGCCTGCACTTACATTCTCACATATAACCAGAAATTGTCTTTAGAATAGCTTTGAAAAGGGCTGGCTTCTTTATTTTAGTGTAGCTGTAAAAATGTGCTACATTTAGAAAGGCCACATAGTAAAAACTGTAAAGCGTTAGGTCATTCATTAGGTCATTTATATTTATATCTATCATAAAAATGCAGTACATAAATATGTAGCAGCAGTAATAATATCCATATAAGGCATTGGAAATATTACTGGAGGAAGAAAGGTGATTAAAATATTTTAATAGCATTTTGATTTTGATTAATTTTGACATTTTAAAACAATTGAATCTTTGTTTTTATCCATATTATATCTTGGGAGGTATAATAGTTACATTGCACTGATCTAGAATAAAGGGTGAAAGGTAAAATGTAAATATAAGCAGTATATTTTTAATAAAGCAAAAGTAGAAGTCAGTTCCATACTGTCAATCATCCCTTAGTCCCGCCTAGTCCAACACGTATTCAAGGAATGTTGAGAGAGAAGAAGATTGGATTGGGTATTTGGGGGGTGGGGGTGGGGGGTGTTAATATAGCCGAGGAAATTCCAGAGCAGAGTTGTTTTTCTTGAGAGTAAAAAAAACGAAAAGAGAAGGGGAAAAAAGGGAGAGCGGCTGAAGGCTGAGTCAGACGAGGGGTTGCTACAGCTGGAATAACAGGCTCAGAGGTGGTGTTTGGGTAAAAAGGGCCCTCACCACCCCCTCTGCTCAGCACACATCCTCCACACTCAGGTCACCTGGCGCTCAAAGCCACAAGTACCACAGCGGGGAGAGGAAACATACCCTCCCATCTGGCCTGGCACGGGACAGTCAAGGGCGGAGTAGCCTTAGCCTCACTCTGCAAGGTGCAGAGCTTTGCTCCACTTTTCTGTCTGCCAGTCTCTGTGGCCTGGCCTTGAAGTGAGGATTTGATGGTTTGAAAGAGGTATTTCTTCACTCTTTTTTTAAAAAAATTGGACATCATGTCTTTTTTTTATCAACAACTTAACCCTTTCACCACATAATACAGTTTAAGCACAGTTTTTTCCAAAGTGTCCAACAAAACTTTCCAGCCAAAAAATGCTGCCAGATTTGTCATCATCTGAGCTGTAGACGTGCCTGATGCGATACAATTTGAAAAAGCAATCAGAACAGCACTCAGCAAGTCAATGCCGTATGTTGATGATAAAACGTGTTAAATGAGTGGAAGTGTATGTTTTACCAAATATTTACAACTGGGAAGAGAGACATAAGAGCGTTAATGTGAACGTGGGATGTATTACTGACTTCATCACAGTGTATGCTTGGGGTGGGAAGCTATACTGCAACCAGTATAATTACATCCCATAAAAAAGTTTAATTACTGTAATTATTTACAGGATCCATTAAATGTTTTTCCAGGTTACCTGGAAGAGCACAGTGAAAGTGTTTATACATCCGGAACTGTTTTGCCAGCCAGTATAGATAACCATCAATGTTCTAACCACTTTTAAAAATAGAAATGCATACATAACAGAAAAAGGTGTTAAACAAATATATTATGATGATTTCTCTCCTATGATTCATTTCATTGAATTAATTCTTACTTTTGCAGTATATATGCATACATGCATCCACAACATATCCAATAAAGTACATTTTCACTCCTCATAAAGTATTCTGGTATTGTGGCAGTACAATTGCTGTTGCCTTAAGACCAGGTTTTTGGTTACTGACTGATTGTCCAGACATATGATTTATTTATTGTTTAAATGACACTCCAATAAGCATCTGTGCTCCTCTTTCCCTGCTTATTATTATTATTACTATTATTATTATTATTATTATTATTATTATTATTATTATTTTGCACTGTTGCACTGGAAGCCCAATATAAATGCTATTCTCTGTATTTGATATAATCAAAATAGGGCCAAGTTTGAGACTTTTATGTGCTCCATGGACCAAGTTATCACAGCAGGACCAAGCAGGTGAGATCGTTTATAACTCAGTGATTTAAAATCCCAACGGAAACCTACGCCTACACATTATGTGCAGTGATTGGCAGAATGCAGCTCAAGTGATGACTGCAATTCACTAAAAGATGGCTTGCAGCTGAGAACAGCGCTTGGCACATCCCATTGAATAGTTCCTCTCAGTTCAACAGAGGAGAATACTGTTTCGATCTATAGGGTTTGCCAAGTCGCCTCACGCCACCTGTGACAGCCGAGGTGCTTGGGTCTTTATCGTCAGGTTTGGGGCAGACTGACTCCTGCTTTATGAGCTGGCACTGACAGCTGCATGCCATCCTGTATCAGTAAAGCTCCTGGCATTGGCCCTGGATTACACGCAGCTCTATTCCTTTTGATTAATGGAAATCTGGCTTCACATCTCCCTCTCTCTTTTTCTCTCTGAAACAACAGCCAGCTATATATGACCATAAACATACTGAGTGCAATAGCATAGCAATTGTTAGAGCCATATATCACAATTTAAAATAGCCTATTTTAATTTAACATGTTATAATATTCCAATATGGATTACATCTACTGTATCAGACTGGAATATAACCTGCCAGAGCTGATCTAACACTGGGTATTTCACTGTGTCCCATCAGTGCCTATGGGGACAGACCCATACCTATACTGGTGTAGGAATTCTAAAGCAGGCCTTTAAATTACCTATATTTCTTCTTTTACATTTCAGATACCAAGTGAAAATAACAAGTTTTCACACAGGCAGAGTAAACAAAAACACTCCACAAAATGCTTTTAAACCTGGGCCTGCTAAATATTGACAGATTATATCTAACGTGTGTGTTTGTGTTTGAGTGTGTGCTCGGAGGTGCATTACCAGATAAGGAATTTCATTAGAGGGTGTTGAATAACTGAGTTGCTCTGTCTAGGCCTGGCTCCTCTCCTCCCCCCCCTTCACAGTAAAATAGTACATGTCATTTTGTCAAGGCATGCGATATCATACAATGCTGTGGAATTATTCATCGTACAATGCGGCCCAGTAAACATGTCAATCAACAAAACTTTGCATTATTTAATTGTGATATGTACCAAACTTACACAATGTGATTGTCTCGCCAATGCAATGCACAGTTGGGGTACATCAGTTTCATGGCAAGATTCCAAATTCCAAGATTCCAAATAAATCTCATCAAAAAATCACTTCAGCCCACAATCAATGGCAATAACATTCCTGATATGAGAGAAGGAAATTGAATAGGCCAGGAGAATAGTAGTTGCGTTCTCAAAGTTATTCAAGTTCATTGCCAAGATAGATCCGAGGGTTATAGTTCAGTTTATCAATCCTGCTGCCTCCTCAGTAAAGGATAGTTTCCTGCTGCTAGACTTGGATCTGTGACAATGGAACATGCCGTCCTGAGGAAAGTATTTTGGATTCCAAAAAGCAGAATGTGACCTCAATCATTCAGTCTGACTTTGTTGTGAACTTGCTGATCATTGAGCGATTTCAGTTCTCTGAGGTTCGCCAATTATCTATGGACTGGTGGGTAAACGGTTCTTTTGACCTGACCCCCTTTTCACATCCAGACTTAAACCCTTGTGTATATTTCACTACAAATACACATTTATACGGCACTGAAATATGGCATTGTTCAAAGAAAAATACATACATTTCCACTTAAAAAGCACAGCCTCAAAAACTTAAAACTTAATTGTGGACCCTGTAGGCCACTGTGAGGACAATCCAGAGAGAAGACCCCTTGATATAATTATTTTTACTATTTCTAAAATAACTTATAATTAACCTATTTTAAATAACATATGTATGTGTAGATCTGTTGAATTATTGCAAAATCTTCACGCATTGTGTGAACAACTTTAGTGCAGGTAGACTGCAAGTGCCTCATCAGACAGAGGACCTATTTAAACAAGACACACTATAGATTTACTTTATGAAACATTTTCATTCATAAAGAATTAGTACATGGCCAAACAAGGACTATTTCAATTTTATATTTATCAAGACTGACACTTAAATGGAGGGAAAAGCAGAATAAGTGTATTGAATTTACACAAAACAGGCCCATATACATTCACTTTGAAGACTGGAGTGATTGTAATTCCTACAGGAAGAGCAGTAAGACATACTCACCAATCAATCTGACCATGTAAAGTATATTTTCCTGTGACCACTTTTAAAATTATTGATGCAGGAGACAGCAGAGTAACCAAAGACTGCCTTGCTGGTAACAGTGCTTCTCATAAATGTGAGTTTGAGAGTCAGACCCTTAGGAATCTAAACATTAAATTAGCTGTGGTTCATGTTGTTCCTCCAGGTGAAATTGTGAATTCTTATCATTTCATTTTACTTGACTCTCCTATGACTTGTCTCACAGAGGTGAGGCAGGCGATGATCAAATTCAGATGGTGAGGATACATATTTGTGGTTTGCAAGCTTCCAGCTGTAGGCCTGATGAAAGCCTGGCACTTCTCAAAGAGTCATGATGGCTAAGGTGATGGCCCTATCGATTTTAAGATCAAAAAAACATTCCCTGAGGTTAAGCAATTTATTTTCATATGACATGTTTCAAATGTATTGGTTTCTTCCCTTGATTTTACAGAGAGATTACTTTGTGTACTTGCATGAACAATCTTGTCAGTCCTGATTTTAATATAATATGGAGGGATACGGTTGTGTTTGTGTGTGGGTGGGTGAATGTGTTTACAGGTGAGTACGCATATGTGTTTGGCCATGTGTGCTTTGGAGCTTGTGATCCCAAGAGAGCACTCAAGGAATGTAAGTCATATTTAACCTCAGAGGCGTGTTTGTTCAGCAGAGTAGTACAGGGAGGGTGCAGTCAGTCTCCAAATAACACAATATTTACCTAAAACAATGGAGGCTGGAGGCTGGCACAGTGTCAGCTATCTGTAACAGAGCCAGGAAGTAGAGCATGCAAATCGCATGGCACTGATTTATCATGAAGAAAACTCCCCCAGCCATACTTACATACAGGCCGGTGAGGAGCATGCTCTCTCACAGGGGCAAGGGTGAAAAGATTAGAAAAGATTAGAGAATTTATGATCAGATGACCATCTGTACCAACCAGGTGTACCCCTTTTTCCAAAGGCATACTTCCATTTCAGCCCTTTTTAAGATGTCTCTTAAAGTGAGAGGGAAAAGTGCCCTCAATGATGTTGGCTGTTACCCCTTATGGGCCATGTCTGAATTTTTCTCTTCAACAGAGAGGGGTACTTCCACCCTCAGAACAATAAAGGGCAGGGGCAGGTTCCCCCTCTGCCCACTCCACACAGGGGGCCCCTGGCACACCAGTGCTTTGGGCTAACATGAGTCTTACAGACTGAACGAACATCTCTTTCTGAATCTGCCCTAACGTGCCAGCCAGCTGTCATTTCCTTTCAGAGTTTCCTGCTGAAAAAAGTATTGCAGGTTTTCAGTAACAGTATTTCCAATTTTCTGTGTGTTGCTGATTGTTTCTGAAATCTTTTCCACCAAGAATTTTGTAAATTGTATATAAGCAATGTTTCCTTTTTCTCATGTCACCGCAATGTTGTGTTCCCAACAAAAACATGGCTGTGGGAAATCTGTCATTCCAGCATCCGTGAGAGACAAAGACCATATTACACAGAAATGAAGGCCTGCTCACCATTAGCAGACGCCACTGTTGATTCTGCCTATTCCCATGGGGTTGTGCAAGGATTGCTTTAAATAAAATGAGTGGCTTTACATGATTAATGGAGGTGAAGTGATAAAGACTACATTAGAATCAGAGAAGCCTTTCAGTATGGAGTACATTTAAGACAATCCACAGCTGTCAAGATAATCCAGTCTGTGCAATTGTTAAAGAAAACCATATTTGCTTTAACTTAAGACTGTCCCACATCTGATATTTGTTTCAACTTGGCTATAATAAATGTTAAAAAATGCACATATAATAATAAATTCATAAATTATTTCATGGAAAATGGTTGACTGTACTTGACTGTACAGAACATTTCTGTTTCATAATAATGTGTGATAAGCAAATATTTTTTATCAAATGTCAGATAGTCTACATACTGACATTTCCCTAAGAATGCAGTGAGACGTTTATTTCACAGATGATAAATAGCTGATATTTCAAGGGTCAATCTTGTGGATCCTTGGAAACACAGTGCATTCTAGAGCATCCATGTAGAGGTTCCAAAAATACAGTGTTACACAAGGGGAGAAGATTTTTATCATAACACCTGTTGTTATATTAACATAAACAATCAGCCCATTGGCAACATTAGAGTTGGGCTGTGTAGGGCTGGCTGTAGAGTGTGAAACTGCCAGAGCAAAGTTTATTCTTTGCCATACTTAAATTTATACATCCCCTTGTTTTTATGAAGGTGTTTTACAATGAACAATTTACACAATGGGATTAGCACAACATGCTTTATTGAATCAGTGTGTTTTGCTCAGAGTTAAATTGTGTGTATTATTTGGTCTAATGATGAGTTTGATTTTGAACACCATTTTAAATTGCCCTTTGCTGAACCAAAAAAAAGCTGAGGTCATCTTAGAACTATTTTATTTTCCTCAAGTTCTGTGGTTTCATTTAATGGCCAAAGTCCCAAAACACAATGTCGTCATGACTACATGCTTACTGTTACACAATTCCACATTAATTGAATTCAGGTGTAGGCGAAATCAATGATCACTGGAGAGTGGGTGACCCAGGGGAGGACCAGACAGAGACACTCACACACAGACATGTGCATATGCACAAACACACACACACACACACACACACACACACACACACACACACACACACACACACACACACACACACACACAGGAAAACAAAGACAGAGTTGTCATTTAAATCAAGTTTAAAAACAGCAGGGTCTACAGACAAGACAAGGATCTACAGTCTGTTAAACCTTCTAACATTCAGGTGGTAAGTAGGCAGTACAGATGTGAAAACTAATGATGTTAAGATGATTTATGAATTTAATTATGATATATTTTAATTACAAAAACATGGACAGAAAGTCTAACTCTTTTGTCAGAAGAGTAAACTTTCAACTTGAACAGTCATTTCCATAAATGAAGATTTATAGAATTTAACTGGGAAAGACACTGTCTCCTCCCTGGAACTTATGGGATAGCAGAGATTATCTGATTACCTGGTCAGATGTATCCTTCTATCTCACACTCGTGCTTTCCTCAAAGCCATGCTCATGTTCCATAATGTGCTCCTCTTTACCTCTCTCTCCATGGCACCCCCTCCTTTCTCTCTATATGTTATGTGGAATGTTATCAAGTTACACAAATGCCTCCAATGGCATTGCCTGTCTGATTATGATCAAATGTGCTTCTTTGAAAATAATGCTTTAAAAAGACATAATTGGACTTGTAACACATATTTTTACATTTTGCTTAGCCTAATCTTGCAAGTCTTGCAATAAATTGACCTCATTAAATTATATATCAAAGGCAACACCACAGTGTTTATTGAAACAATTATTCACAGATAGACTAAACAAAAATATGTGATGAGAGATACAATCAGTACACTGGACACTGAAAGCGCTTTGTGAAAAAGGGTCATGTTCCTCACTGACAGAAAATCTGAAATAATTTCTCTTTTAGTGAAGGAAGTGTCTAGAGATAAGTTACCACAAAAGATCTTGGCTCACGAAATCCCCCATGACATGATTTTATCGTTCATTTTATTTTTTCAGAAGCTCCAAAACCCAAGAGGATCAAATAACACAGAATCTTCAACAAAGGGTAAGTTCAGTTCTTTTCACTTATATCAAAATCATATTTACAAAAAAAAATCATAATGGCTTTGTAAAGTGTCATAAGATTACACCTTGCAAACATAAACACAGAACATGAAAATGGTTACTTGCACTCCTCACCGTTTACTAGTAACTAACATTTTGCTCAGTACAGAAACCAGTGGGTACAAGGAAAACCCTTGTTTTCTTTTTTGTTTGTAGATTATAGCTACAATGTGGTCTTTATAGATGTCAGATAGGTACAGGTACTGGACAGGTACTGCATTCTCACAGCTGGAACAGGGACTGAATGAAATAAACAAGAGTTTATTAAGCCAGCATACAATTCAAAAATCAAAACCAAGTCCAGGCAGGCATGGCAACAGAACAATAGGATAATCCAAAGACGAAACAGGAATTAGGCAAAGCGAAACCCAAAAATGAGAGGTCAAGAAAACAGGCAGGGTCATACACTGAGCCACTATAACAAACCAGACCGCGGGTTGTGTATCTGAGGCGAGCTGGCAATGGAGACAGAAATACAAGGAGTTTAAATACAAAACTAATGAGAACTAAACAGGGAACATGTGTGAGAACTGGTAGGTAAAACATGGCAGGTAATCAGACCCTTAACAATCAAACAGTCAATCAATAAAACAATTAAGTGGGGAACACATGAGGGAAACATAAACACAAGCTTATGGCACAGAAACGTGGAAAACACAGAAATGAAAACAGAATGAAAACAAAAGCAAAAACAGACTAAGACACAGGTTTCCTGACATGCACAAATTACGTTTAGCTATTTGCTATAGCTGAGGATGCAGAAAAAGTTTGAAAACTGAAAAAGACACTGACATACAAACTATATATTGATACCGTTAACTGTGTACCCATTTATTTCTTTTCTTCAGCATTTATTTGATGACAGCATTTAAAGTGGTGCCCCCACATTTTTAGGAGACACAGTCCACCTCCCATTGAGCAGCTTTTAATGGGACTGACGCATATCTGCTTGTGTCTCCTGGGCTTTGAAAAGCTATGGGCTGAAGACATTTTAATCTGCCCTCTTACAGAGTTATGTGTAGGTGGCTGTTTCTTACACCTTACCAGATTCGCTTAATGAATGTGTACTGTCTGTGAGTACTGTGTAGGTGGTTTCTCCCTCCTAATTTCTGGCTCCTAATTCCTAGTCCTGCTCCCATGAGAGGCACAGGGGTACTGCACCTCACTGGAGTACAACTTTCTCACAGCTCCTTGCCAACCACACCAAGATGACCGCATATGAGGGCTTCCTGAACCACATGACCAGCTGTGGGTTCCTGACTACAGATGTTCGCAGTGCAGTGTGAGCGAGACATTCCGCAGAGCATGAATACACAGAGAGAGAGAACACCCACATACTGTGCACAAACAGAACATGCGTGCACACACAAAGGCACACAATATACTCAAAGCATACACACAGCAACAAAAGAGAAAGGACCTCTAGTTTAAACTAGCACATTAGTTTAAACTAGCACAAACACGATTTTGGAATTCACACATACATGTAAGTGTATTACAAGTGAACGTAACACCCTAGATGACTGGGCTAGAGTGGTGGGTATCATGACATCTCTATCTCTAGTCTGGTCTAAATATCACTATGACGATGACCGCAGGTTGCCAAAAGTTATAGTCACTGCTTCTGTTGGCAATATACACCAGAGTACACCAATATACACTATTAAGGCCACACAACTAATCAATAGTAAATGTATTTGCTTTATCTTCCACTGCTGAGTTTCCGTAATGCACACCAGTGTTTTCTCCCTCTAAGGACCTGTGATAACACACACCAATATGAAAATCTCATCAATATGTTTTTAGTTGAATTTTTACTGAAAGAATATATCCAATTAAAATAATGCTTTACTGCTTCTCCACGGACTGCGGATTGAACAGGAGTTGCTCTTTGAGACTGTAATCTGACAGTCCACCCCTGTTTGATTGACCTGGCAACCCAGCTACATTTGACTGCCAGCTACAACAAATTACCGAGACTGAGAGTGAGGGATGGTGAACTAAAGACTCTTTGAATTTCCTCTTTGTTCATTGCCTCTGGAATTACCAAGATTATTTAGCCATGGAACTTTAATAAGATGAGCATTTTACATGTTTTTTTTTCAACACCTGCTGCTTGTTGGCCTCATCCCTCTGGTCCTAAACCCTGTGGAAATTGCATTCAGACAAGGTGGGCCTTAATCCCCTTCATTGCCAATCAACTGCAGCTAAAATAACCAGCTGGATGAATGTCTCTGCTGCTCTGCGAGGCGTGGTCTAAATGAAAAGCTCTGCTGTTTTTGTTAAATGGGGAGAATTACAAGTCTCTAGGAGCAGTTGGTTTATAACCGTGTGGTGACATTCATCTCACCTGTGGTCCGAAGCTGCTCTCTCAACGTCAGCTCAGGAGGGTACCCACCTGTTCTAGCCCCATCACTCAGCTCAGAGTCGACAGGCATTTTGCCCACATGCGTGTGAATTACCTCCCTTTTATTACTTAGCTCTCCCTAACCGGCAATCTCTTATCTTTAACAGACAGCAATTCACTACTGCTTCCTGCATTGGGAACTTCCTGTCTAAGACTGGAGGCAAGGGGGAAATTATGGAAATGGGATTTTCCACCAGCACATGTCCTCTATGCTGACACACTTACTCTCATACATTCATACATGCATGCACTCACACACACATGTGTGCAGTCACACACACACACACACACACACACACACACACACACGGTGACATACACGCAATGACAAACACAAGATCATGTGTACACATTCACACACAGGCTGTTAGAGGCTGGCTGTTTTAATTTAAGGTGACACACCCACACCCACCCCCCGCCCCAAGCCCCCCGCTATGCAAGAATGAGAGCATGGAAATGGCATATTAGCACGTGTGGAGGAGAACAGTGTGTTTATAAAGTCTGTTACATAATGATACATGCTGGGATTTGTGTGTACGTGTGTGAGACCGGTTCATCCACTGCTGGATTTTGGAATCAGAACCAGATTAACATCTGAATACATCTGGAGATGACACAGGCGTGACAGACATATGGGTAGTGACTATGAAGAGATTTAATACAATCCAGTGAATAACTGGCACCTCAGGATAAACAGCATGCCCTTTTACTGCAATAAAGAGGCAGAGCACTTGGAGGACAAAGTCATAATAATGCCTAATATCGTCATTATTTTAAAAACATTTTATCAACACAATTACATTACTCAAGTGTCGTCACAATGTCATCAGAGCATTATGTTTCAGCCGCCATGAAACATGAAACTGAAAATATTTACTGACCATTGCTGTCCTTTTTAAAAATCAAAGGCATTCACACAGATCTGTGAAAAGCTGGATCTCAAACTATAGCTATGCTGGTCATGTCAAAGATTTTGGATGGAAAATGTGGTCATAACCCTGGCTCCTGTTCTGGCAGGGATTCATGTGGAAAGAGAGCTGGAGGAGGGGAGTAAGGGGGTGGCTAGCTAAGCAACTGCACAGCTGGACTAAGCCCTGACCACCCACCCCCCATCCCTCTCCCCTCGCACCTGCACACACCCTCCCCCCCCTCCTCTGAGAGGGGCAGACCATAGTGAGGTGGCCAGGGGAAAATGTAGTTCCATCCATAGCAACCAGTCTGATGAGAGACCACAGCGAGAGACTGGGCAGGAAGGAGGCAGAAGAGGAGGGATGTAGGGAGAGAGATTCCCGAGGTCCTGTTTCATCCGTTGGGACTGAACTGGGCTTGAGGCCAGCTGCAGGATATGAGGAAATGTGCGGGCGTCTCAGTGGGAATCTCCCCAATGAACCCCCTCCGCGCCAGTCTTTCCATGGGCCTGGTGCCTGTGACCCCGCCCCCCTGAAGCTCTGGTGGTCCCGCAACATCCTGCACACACCTCTTTCCATGGACCACTGCACCGTTTCAAACCCCTGATGTCATTATCGCAGTAGTGTTAACCTCACTGACTCTGCTGCAGTCAAGTCAGTGGAGTAAGTAACAGCCCTTTTCAGTGTCAATCAAAGAGGCTGTACAGAATGAACTGAAGAACACAACTCCATGTAGTGCATGCTGATCCACTTCTCATCAAAGTCCACCTCAAAAATGAACAGGCTCTAATTTGCAATTTCTGCACAAAAACAGTGCTCCTCACTGACTAACCATACAGAAACAACCTTCATGAATGATAACAGAGTAGAAGGAATAAGAAAAGAATACCCAGGCCCAAAAATAAAATACACAGGTTAAAAAAGTCCCTAGTCATCTACATACCTCCCACAATACCTATCAGGGATTATGGAGTGTAGGACATTCCTTAAAGAGTATGCCACAGTTTTAGACTGAAATCACAATGGACATTTCCATACTAGCCAATAAAAATGTGCTGTGTCTTTAGAACTTATAAGCCAGTGCTCATGTATACTCCTAGTATTTGAGGCCACTTTCCCACCTGTCTCCTCCGCTGGTTCTGCTTCTCCACCGTAAAGCCCCAGAGACCAATGGGAAAATGCCATGCCACCAAAGTCCACCAAGCAACACCTCCCCCTTTGTCATTTTTCCTTTGTGGGAGGAAAACGCATGTGTGCTCATAAACCTGAATAAAGCCTGTCAAAGTCTCCACATCCCCCTGTTCCCTGATAAACACAGTCATGTCATCTGCTTTATTGGTCATATTAAAAGTTGTTAAGTGGTTATGAGATTCTTCAACTTTGCATGTAAACAGCACTTAGATGGCTCAATGGCCAGGGTATGCAGCTGACCAAACAACAGACAACCTGGTCTGACACCCTACTTCAACCCTTTTGGCACTCAAAGTCCCCACTAATCGTACCCAAACAGGAAACCCCAGACTAAAGCAGTCTGACCCCTGAAATAAAACCCCCTCCAAAACCAAGAGCATGTAAGATATTAAAAAAATTTGGGAAAACATGGTGGAAAGCCAACGCTTTGTCAGTTGACAATATTCCGAAATCAAGATCGAAAGCCGTTGATAAACCCAGCATGTGATGGATTAGGAAGAGTTTGTTTTTGATGGAGTGACGAATTACTGGGTACATTTAGTCTGTATGATCTATTACAAAATGCTGACGCTTCAGTCCATTTTATAGAAAATTGGATATGATTTTATAGTCTTTGTAGAGCAGAACTATGAGCGGACTGTTCTGTAAATGAAACCTCACAATATTTCAGAAAAACTATGTATAAATTGCTACAAATGACCGTGGGTGGGTGGAGAGAAAGATGATGTAAAGTGGTGGGGTACCTTCTCTCATTGCACATATAATCACATATGTTACTGTAAAGCACCTCTCAGCAGACTGAGGTTTTCTATACTACCCACAAATTCCCTTGAGATATTACATGCATTTGCAATGAACTCTGGTTTTCAGTTCCACCTAACCATGCTTTAATCATATTAACCACATTTTAAAACTTCAGTAGTTTCTCACTATCAATATAGTTGAGATAACACAATTATCTTATCATGTCCATATTTGATGTCTGACTAGTCTGCACATCATGAATAGCTATACTAATTATTAAGATGAAAAAGGCAGACTTAACATACCCCAGACATACACCTAATATATCTTCATGAGAATGTTCCTACTAATCCTGGATTCTCTTCTGAAGATTTCAAACTGGAATTCATCTTTTTGCATATGAGTCATATTATGTGTCAAATTATATTTAAGGTACTGGAATCCCTTTGCAGTTCTTTGAGGATGCACACACAAATGTAAGAAAAGTTGAAGGATATCTTGTAGATATTTGGCAGGTCTGTCTCAGCGGTCACTGAGTTTTTGAGGTTAAAAGGTATTTGGCAGATTTGTTTCATGGAGACCAACAGGGTATGAGGTTAGAGGGTTCAAATTTGGTATGACTACATCAGGGGAGTGTGGGAGTAAATACACAGTTTAGAGGGATGTATATAGCAGGACAAGGGTAAAATAAAATGTCATTTAGAACTCCTTTGTAAGAAGTCAATCTCGAGGGACAGTGACTTAAGTGTAATGTCCCTACAAACTTTATCCTAAAAAATCTTTCACATTAATTTTATTTCCCATAAGCCCTATATCAATGCCTTTCATAAAACACCCAGGTGTACCTCAGATCCATGCAGGTTATCACTGAAGCTGGATATGATTCATGGTGCCATGTGGAGAGCCCTCTGATATTTCTCTCTCCTTTCTTCACACAATGTCTCTCTCCAAACCAGCAGGGCTCTGGTGAGAGTCTAGTCTGGGACATCCTCCATATCTGACCTGGATTCCTCCCAAATCAACATGCCTGTGCCTTAAAATCTCCTGATCCAAGGGGAAAAGGGAATGTGAGGCTGTTTCATTATGAGGAGTCTATGGGTGTGACTAAATCACCTGTTAGTAGGAGTTATAGGGCAAGGGATGAAATAAGACTGCAAGCTCTCTGAGATATACCTCCACAGAATGATGATGTAGGGGTTGCTACAGAATGTTATATGGCCAGAAACCCTGGGAAAAATAGAATCACTATCTAACAGATAAGGAGACACCGGGAGAAGCCATGCAGTGAGTTGATGAGCTAAAGGAGTCACTTGGAGGAGGAGGCCATGGGGTGAATTATAGGTAAGCAGGACTGCGTATGACGGTTTCTGGGAGATTGTGCTTTCTGCTTGCTGGAACCCTACATGCTGAGAAATGTTCCGCTCCCAGGCTTCTGTGGGAAAGGGAAGAAATTCTCAACGGAAATCACAAGGAGTATTATGTTTCAGAGCCCAACTGTTTCTGTGCCAGCCTGCCCTATTAAAATGAAGAGGCACACTGACCATCGGGAAACTGA
This sequence comes from Albula goreensis, assembly GCA_022829145.1. Lineage (NCBI taxonomy): Eukaryota > Metazoa > Chordata > Actinopteri > Albuliformes > Albulidae > Albula > Albula goreensis. Next base: position 29,607,113 of record CM040745.1, read on the forward strand.
AACAATAGAATGTTACTTCCTTCCAGCAACATGAGCCTTAAGTGCTATAGAAGTTCCTCTGGGAAGTCTCCAAGCGTCTGCAAATGGAGTGTAAATAGATATGATTTGCCTGGCATGTCTGAATATCCAGAAAGGACAACCAAGTTGTCTGTTTGCATTTTTATAGTGTTAATCGATATAAATTCATCTACCATGCACAATCTCTGCACAACATGAAGCTCAGTATAACTGTGCTTCTATCAGGCCCCAAACTGTTAGCGATACAATTAGTTCACTTTAAGTCAGGAAATACAATTCAACTCACAATCTGGTAATACGTTTATTGTGCTTTTGGGTGTGTATGGAAGTGTATGCATGTATATGAGAGTGTGTGAAGGTTGGGAGGTTTACATGAAGCTGGGAGAAAGTGGAGGAAGGGGTGGAGAAGGAAGAGGAGGTGATCAGCCCAGGGTGGAACTGCTTCCCCAGGCCTCTCTTATCAGCAGGGGGAGACAGGAGAGACTGGATCCCTGCCACTGTCCTCATCTGCTCATCACTCAGCACAAGATTTAACCTCTGTCTGCAGCCAGCCGCTACCGCTGCTGTTATTATAATCTACACCCCCTCATCCTGCTCCAACATTTAATTTAACATCCTTTTCATTTAAACTTCCGTGCTCATGATTTAATCCTCGTGAAGGAACACATCAATACAACACACATGTGCACACACACACACACACACACACACACACACACACACACACACACACACAAATGCACACATGCCCACAGTTCCACACGTATACATAGATGCTGGTATTGCTCTTTCTTCTCTCTTTGCTTCCTGTCTTGAGAGTTGATGGGAATTCCAGATAGTCCCCAAGCTCAACATCACTGCCAGAGCTGCCTGAAACAACACTGGCCAGGCTGAGCAAGAAGGGGAGACCTGGAGGAGCTGATACAGGGACAGGAAGAGAGGAGAGAAGCAAACTGAACAGAAAATTAAGGAAACGGGGAGAAAGGAGAGGAGAAAGAAGTGCAGAGAGAGGAGGATGATGCACTTTAATGGTATTGTGCAACCATAGCACCAACACTCTCACAAAAAGTGCACTGGTGTTTGCCAACTATTGGAAATTTGTGCTCCTATTGAGTTTCAGCAGAGTTTTTGGTAGCCTGTCCAGTTTCACCTTCGTTTTGACGCTTTTTCAAACACTTTGCCAGAGCTATTCTCCTCTCTGTGTGATCTCTCTAGGCTTGGCTTGCATGAGTCTGTGAGTGGAGATTTCCAGGTTGTACGTTTCTTTGTGTGTCTCCCTCACCGGTAGCTTCCTGCTGCAGACCCAGGACCTCCAGCTGGCTCAGACGCTGACGCATTAACCAGCCAACTCTGGGCTCCTGTCCCGCTTAGGGTCATTCTTTAACTTCCACCCTCATTTCATTTCCTGCAGTGAAGAGGGGGAGTCGAGTGAGAGAGAGAGAGAGAGAGAGAGAGAGAGAGAGAGAGGGAGAGAGAGCACAGGAATGGTCTTTCGTCAGCAGGATTGGGGAGTGCTGCGGCAGCCTCCCTCTCATAAATACTGGGTTTAAGGAAAGATGTGGGTCATAAATACACATTCCTGGGGACTGTATTAATCAGAGTCCGGGACATGAGCAGAGGGAGGGAGGGAGGGAGCAGAGGAGGCTGGGAGGGGAAGGAGCAAAGAGAGGGAAGGAAAGGAGCAGCAGGCAGGAGGAGACAAAAGCGAGGAGAGTCAGGGGATTAGAGAGAGTGCATGTGTGTATTTGCTCTGTGGATATGAAGATTCCAAACAGCTCTGATCAAGTGCAACATGTCTGGCCTTTTTCATGAGGCTAGGTGAGGGAGCGTTGCCTGTGCATGCGCTGCACATTCCAGCGCTCATCAAAAAGAACCCCAGTCCCTGTGTCCCCTGCCCCATGTGTCCATCACAGTGCCCATCACTCAGCTGCTCTCCCTCCTAAACGCGCTCTGACCCAAACCATGCTATGAGGAGTTAACACAAAAGGTCCAGTGGTGGGAAAACATGTGTCTGTTTTTACATCTTTTTTCCATCACTGCTGAGAACAAAAAGTCATGGATGAAGTCATGTTGACATATGACAGTGGATGAGGGAAAAGTCTGTCTCAAATATGTAAAGCCAGAAAGCTGTGTGTGTGTGTGTGTGTGTGTGTGTGTGTGTGTGTGCTCATCCTTCATGAGGAATCTAGGCCATGGCATGGGGTTTTCTGAAATACGCCAGGCCTTCTTCATGACCTCAGCAGACAGTTTTACTGTTCTGTAAAGCTTTGATCTAACCATGTTCTGCTGTATGACCACATGGCATCTCAGAGCTTGTATTTCCACAGAAGGCATGAGGTATTCCCTCATTCTCAGTGCCTGCCATGGCCTTTTCAGTCCCCAGAAACACGTCACAAGCTGCTTCAGCACTGTACTACTATAATGTACTATAAAGAGGAGGACCTCTGTGCTGGTTTTCTTCTGTTTCTCGACATAAGGCCCTCAGTCCTGCGAGCATCTCTGGTGTTCAGAAATCCTGCTAGCTGATCCAGCCTCAGAAACACATTATCCTGGCTGTGTGAAATAGAGCAAGGCTCACATAGACGTTGAGGGGAAAATGTAATGAATATTAACTATTTACGAGAGAGAGAGAGAGAGAGAGAGAGAGAGAGAGAGAGAGAAATAGAGAGACTTAGATTCCCCTTAAATAAGCCATACTAAAGGAGATAGACAAAAAAGTAAAAATGACATGGATACTGAGAAAAGGTGGCGAGAGAGAGGGAGAGAATGTGTAGAGGCTGTGATAAACATGTGCCACCTCTCTTCACACACTAGACAGAGACAGACTCTGGAGCTGAAATCTAATAATCTAATCATATCCTTTGGAAGGGCTGTTGCACTGTCCACATGCCTCCATAAATCCAATCATAAAACACGCTTTTTCTATCGCAGGTCCAGGCCAGTGCCTGTACGGTTTGTGGTGCTGAAGGGAGTACCTGTACAGTTGTGTTAAACAGAGCTGTTTGTATAGCATGTCCTCATGCGGGCGGGACAGCAGGCTGCAGGCCTGGACTGCTTGCTCCTGGTCCAACCCCACAGGGGTTACTTCATCATCTCTGACAATCTGACACTTGTTACAAAGCGTGTTTGAGGCAGGAGCATGGGGGGTCTAATTAGCTTGTTTTGAGAGTTTCAACACCCTTGCTCGAATGGCAGGGGCGGGATTAATGGGCTGTTGATGTGCCCCTGAGGGAGGCACCCTAAATGGAATGGGCGTGGGGCCAGGAAAAGCCCTCCCCTTTTGTCCCTCAGCCTGAGCACCAAGGTTGCTTTCACTGCATTGGACATACCTGCTACTCTTCCTGTACCATTGCCATGAAATCATGTTTAGGTTTACAAAAAACTGTGTCTGAATGAATCACAAAGGCTCTAATGAAATATGCCTCAAGAAATACGATTTTTTTAAAATTATAATTAGCTGCCCTGGTGCTTGGTAATTGGCACAAAGCACCAGTAGAGCTGTGAACATTCTGTGGCTCACACAGGCACACTCATGTTCATGTTAAATTCCATTGGCACTACCTCGCGCTTCTGTTCCCACGGGAACCTACCATCAGAGAAGTGTTGTGTCATAGTAGATATCCTCTCCAGTATTATTAGATGCCATGATGTCTCAGCCTCGAAGACCATCACCATTCAATGTTCCTACTGACAAAGCATTCCCACACAGATGGTATTCCCAAGCATTATCCTCATTCAGAATTTTCTAATATGACATACCCTCTCAGAAAGCATTCTGACTTTGAGAGTACTCCTTTTAAGCAGTAAAACCGAGAGGGTGTTTATTTTCATGATATTCCTATTCAGTATTCCAATTCCCATTCTGATGAATGGGGCACATTTTGAAATGGGATAAGTTTTGAGTATGAGCAGATTTTGGAGGAGACTGAGGGTTGTTTATGGGGGGATTAAGAAGTCTACTGGCATTCCAAAATGAAATTAGACAATCAGCAGTAGATGCCCTCCTGCACCCACCTCTCCTTTTCCCAACTCCTCCTCACACAAACTCACTCACCCCAGACACAAACTGTCTTCAGCACAACGTCCTGAAGGGCTCCAGATGGCTAATTTGGGAGATATAAATAGCGCAACAATATATAAATGAAACCCGCAAGCCCAACCAGAATCAGATGAGCTTGCAAATAGTTGTCTGTGAACATCAGTAGGGCAGACGGCAGACAGCCAGAAACTAGGGAGCTGGAGTCTGGTGGTGGAGGGGGGGGTCTCTGATGGCTGTTCTCACTTCCCCCCTCCCCACGGGGGCCTGGCTAACCACAGGCTCTGTTCTGCTTTCCCCCACCTCAGCTGCATCACACCTTTGGGAGGAGTGCTGGCTGGAGTACCATTTTGCATGGGTGCCAGAGACGTCACTCAAGCCAATCTCAACTGTTTTACACATTTACTGTGAGTACAGTGGTCCATTTTTGACACTCATGACTGGCATCCAATATCCTGCTAAATCAGGACAAGAGGAAGAAGTGGATGGCTTCATTCTGTTGTGTTTTGTGTGACAGTCCTGAGTTATACTCCCTGTTTATTACATAAATTCTTGCACCTCTTACAGAAGGGGCAGGGGGAAGGAGGGTTAAACAATCTCAGGAGGGCGTCAGCAGTAAAATTTGAGAAGTCTACAAACCCCTAAAGCTGGTCATAAGGGATTTCACCAGTCCCCAGTCAGTAAGGATACTGCATCTAAAAGCCACCAAGCAATCAGGGATAATCAGGTATAATTTTATAATAGTCTGAAGCAGCTAAGATATGATTTTACAGCAAATACTCTTTAAGTGGCAACCCTTTTTGCCCCTGCATGTCCCTTCGAGCATATAGGAGCCCCTTGTACCCTTTCATGTGTGCTACAGCTCTGTTGAATTTTTTCCAAAACTAGGTCAGGGAACGCTGCCAAGCGACCTGCATTTTAATGAAAAAAATGACTGTTGTCAGGTCTAATTCAAAAGGGTAGGAGTTGTGTTTTGGCAAACCGCTGAATTTGCAGTCAGTGTCGTCCATTTCAGTGTGTGACGGGACAGACAGTCGGGAGGAGAGAGAAAGAGGGACAGGATGTTCCTGCTGAGGAAAAGACAGACACATGGAGAATGAGAGGACTGTGAGACAACAGACAAACAGAAAGAGGAAAGTGGGCACGGGGGACATCTACAGGTTCGGAGTGTCCCGAACCTACTGGAGAGCAAAAGAGGGCCTTCCTGTTAAAAAAAGGGACATGGTGCTGGGTCACAAGGTGCAGTGCGAGCCAGTGGAATGTTGGGATATGCTTATACCTCCAGATGTGTTTCTGGTCCTCTTTAGCCCAACTTCTAGTGGGGGGAGGAGGAAGGGGGTCCTTCCCTTTTTTACAGAGCAGTTTTCAAAGCATTCCAGGGCCATTGGTTACCCTGCCCCCACAGTCTTAGGGGGAATGGAGGGGATCTTGTTGTTCTTAAATGGGTCACAGGAAACCAAGCCAGGTTTTCATGGCTGGGATTCTGTGCTGTAATCTACTTCATTAGTAACAGGTGGCAGGTGTGGGGAGAGCAGACCTTGGAGGGGCTCTGCAGGAAAAGCTGGCCTCCCATTGCCCAGGGTCACAGGGGTCACATGACCCACCATGAGGGCTCGCTGTACAATGGATCCACTTCAAAGACTCGAGTATGCTCCGCTTCAGTGCTGAGGGGACCAGTGAAGGGCAGTTTTGGGACATAGGCTTTTAGTGTGGGAAGGGCTCCTGAGCATCTGTGTTTCCAGGCACCTGTGACCCCGCTGGCAGAGGATGTTCATGCAGCATCTCCAATAAGATTCTGTTTATGGTTTATATACGCAGTGCCTCTGCTCTGGTGAGGGGGGGCTCCATCAGCCCTGCTGTGGGTGATTCTGTCTTCACATTTCACAATTATATTTGAAAAATCAACCCGGGATAGAGTGTGTTTGGAAGTATTAGGCATTCTTCTCTATGTATCTGCACCTGATTTGTCAGAAAAAGCCAGTTTGCTTGCCTTTTACAGAACTCTACCAGTATTGTACATTTCAGCAGGATGTGCAGTAGGCCTGAGCCTAATTCAGATTATCCAATGTGGCTTTCTCAGAACCACCCTGACCCAACCACTGACCTGAGCAGGCAGCCTTCACTTGGCAGCCTGGTGACTGCTCCCCTGCCCCAGCTCGCACTGCCCCTTCCTTCCCATGTGCACTAGCCAAGATTCGACGCTGCGTCTCCTCAAAGGAAAGGAGGGTGAGACACCCTCTCTTCCTCCACAGCACTGGAAAGGTCTGAATCCTCACACCCACTGGCACCCACTCAGTGCCAATGCTTTAATATTTATGGGTCTTCTATGATAACAGCAGTTCTTAAAGAATCCCATATCTGTTATCTATAGCCCTTTATGATGGCAGTTTCCTGTGTATGATTCTTCTGCATGAGCCTATGGCTGTATTGTAATGAAAGCTACAAAACTCTGCCTTTGTTTTCTGGACGGACTGTTTCGCTGTTTCTATGGTGTATGGTTTCTATCTCCAAACTGCCCTGTCATGGTCTGGTTGTTGCCATGTTTGGTATGGAGAGCAGTTGTCTCTCATTGTGTTTGAGTCCAGGATGTTACAATTCCTCTTTCCAAAACCCTAAGATTACAGTCCTGGCTTGCATTTTGTTTATATCAACAAGCTAAGAGTGTCTGAAATAGCTGTTTGAAGGGAAGTAAGACAACAACTTCTTGCAAATGAAGTATACATGTCCCTTCTCATATTTATCTCAGCCAGGCCAGGGAGAGTGACAAGCACTTATGAGAAGGATATTTTCATGCGATCCTGTAGAAAGAGACTGGTTGGAATGATGTATATTTGGAGATGTAGGAACAGAAATTGTAAGGACAACTTGTCTAGATGTATTTTTTCTTAACACAATGTGTATTTGTGTGTAATACCCTATTTCATATCATTTCTTCAACAGTAAAGGTTTAGCAGTTGAAATATATTTTACTCAACTTATATACTTTAAACATATAACTCATTTTTGGAGCGAAAGACCAAAATATGAGAGAAAAATATGGGAAACTTGTAATGGCATTATTTGTTTAATTGTACTTTTATTTGATTATCTTATATTTTATTGGAGAAAAGCAAACATGTTCTTTGGAACATGCTCCTTTCATTTTAAAATAACTCTGAGCCACCTAAGCGAGCATGCCAGGGCTCAACGTTACATTTAAAAGATGCTGATTTACTATACAGTCAATGCAATGTAAAACTATCCAATGCACTTTAAAGAGGAGATGACAGGTTCAGTCCAATTACTCAGGGGTCAGTCAGTGGGGGTCTCAGTCACTCTGGGGGTCAGTCAGTGGGGGTCTCAGTCACTCTGGGGGTCAGTCAGTGGGGGTCTCAGTCACTCTGGGGGTCAGTCAGTGGGGGTCTCAGTCACTCTGGGGGTCAGTCAGTGGTGGGTTCCTCACTTTATGCTTCAGTTAGGAGGAGAGGGCTTGGTCACTTTGGGAACCTGATCATTTGATTTATTTTCTTTTGTTAAAGGAATATATGTTCACAGCTATGCTGGGCAGGATAACAGAAGGACTGTGTTTGTATTGGCAAAAAGCTGTCTCATGATATACAGTAGAAAAGCTGGGAAATATTATCATAGTGTATAATCTCTGAATGCTCAGGCCAGAATGTCTCCAACGGTAATTGATTCCTGGACTCAGAGAGATTGTTGTGATTCAGTCTATCCCATGATGTGTACCCATAGGGATTCCTCTGAAAGTAACACTTTGAAAGCCCTCTGAGTATATTAATGAGAACATTTAAAATCATTAAATGATCCTCTGTGTAGTAAATGTAGCATTTTGGAAATTGCTTTGTAAACTCTTATTTCATCAAAATTAGAAAAATGATAACTCCATCTTCAGAGGTACTTTTTCAAACGTTTCCAAAGTGTGATGGCCTGTAATCTGATGTATTGGTCTCATACAGTGTTTCACAGTATAGCCCCGGTGGACCTTATTAATCTGTTTCAAAAACAGCTTCAGAGTTGACAGCTTTAGTGAGAGAGCACACATATTAGGGTCCCTGCTGTCCAGCTAAAATTTTTTGACCAAAAAGTGTCATGAATGGCAAAGTTTATGTGCATGTGGTGTGTGTGTGCATGTGTGTGTGGTCTGAGAGGGAACACAGACCCCTTTTCTCAACATTAACTGAATATTTAAATCATTTTTAAAGAAAAACATTTGATGTGGTCACACATCAAGTCAGCTGCAGTTCATTAGGCCAATCCGCGGTACCAGCCCTTCCCTCATCTCTCTCCCTCTCCACCCTCTGCTCTTCTCTTTTCCTCTCATCTCCCACCCTTTCCCTTTCCCTCTCCTCACCCCGCTCCTGCTCGCTGTGCGGCAATGTGTCATTGATCCTGCCTTGCATTCATTCTGCACTGGTCTGGTCTGTCTGATCTGCCTGGGGCAGGCCCACGACACGCCGGCCTCCATCACGCTGCGAGTGAGCAGGTCCTGGAGGTATCAGGGATGTCCTGTCGACAGAGGATCTGAAGCTTCTCACACAGGAACGACGATGTCAGGAAGCGGAAATTTCTGCACAGCTTCACCACAGCGGGACCCTTCTGAAGTCTGACTCCCTTCCACATCCTCTCTGAAACAACATGCTTCGACTTTACACTGAATTCTTGGAAACGGCAAAAACCTAAGATTCATTTTAGGTTTGGCTGATTTTATTTTATTATCTCAGGTTATTTTCTCTCACATCAGGTTACAACATCACAGTGTCACCGGCTTCTTTTAATCCCCTCTTTCTGTTTGGTTACACTCAACAATGCACTGCAAGCAGTATATTCAGCCAGTAGACATAAAGGGGTCAATTTACCAATGGATCGCATGTTTAAAAATAACAGGATTGTGGCATTACAATCGAAAGTTATGCAGATTTTTAATTATTATTGTGGTTTCGCTTGGATAAAATTGGAAAATTGGGTATCCTTACATACGTTCCCAAAATCATGGGAGAAGATCTTGCCAACAGATTGTATAGCATGTTTAATGTGATTTAGAAAGCCCGGAAGGAATTTTGGGAATTAAATTCTGAAAGGAATTTCCACAGATACTTGCAGACACGCAATCAATAAGATGGCGGCTATAGCAGGAGACATCCAAACAATCAAAGATCACAGTGTAGACAATGAGTATTTTCCACCTGTGTTGCAGCAATATGGGACATGCTGCATAATGCCTATCCAGCAATGTCACTTTACAGGTTTTGAATGGAATAGAGGATAACATCATTTCAGCATTCTGCAACTACTGATCTGTCAGTCCAGGTGCACTGCGCTTGGTTTTAACCCTTTAGTACTTACAGACACACTTGGGTGTCCATAAACATTGAGTCCAAAAACATTGTTTCCTGAATAAAAAATTCCAAACAGAAAACTCAGACTCAATATAACACAGCTCCTTCATACATCATCCCCTGTAAACGTTATTCCAAAGACTGTAGAATTTAAACACTGGCAGCAGAAGCTAACCAGTGCATTTTTTGTAAACTTGGTTCTCTATCCAGAATTCTATCACATAATGTTTGCTGTTTTAATCCACAAGTGTGGATTTTGATTGTACCAAAAAGCAAATTCAAATGCGAAAAAAATGTGAATGAAATGTTCATGCTAATGTGCATAAATCCAACTTACAATAAAACCTGTTCATACATGTTCAATGAGTGAGGCCCGATTTCCATACTAACAAAATGACAAGGCGTTTAAGTTGCATAATTCATTCAAATTCCTTAAAGAAGTTAAGATGATGGATGAGGCAGGTCATCTCATCCATGACCAATATGTTGCCTCCACCTTGGCTCCAACACTCATTCCACATTTGCAGGGGAGAGGCAAGGGTTGAATTAAAATAAGCTCATGACACAATGATGTCAAAGTAAGTGTCACCATTTCACTTTTCAGCATGTGGCAAAGATCACAGGAGGCTGACATGCAGCATGGTAGGACACATAAACACATACGCTGCTAAAAGCTTAGAACATTACTTTTCCTGACCGTTGCACTAAATTACATTTGAGGAGTCCACATCATACATATGAATAAGTACATTTGGGTGAGTTTCATGCAAACTTCAGTTCCAAGAGCAATGACGTGACGCCATCCACCTGGCTCTGCCTATAACATCTGGTTCTGAGTAAGGGTTTCATCAACAGAACCGGCAGCTCCACGTTTGGGCCTGTATTTCAGCACAGTGATTAGATGAGAGCCGGTTCTGCATGTTGAAAGCGTAAAGTGTGACAGAGTTGGTCTGGAATGCCCTTGGTTGGGGCCTGGCCTGCTGAGAGTTAGGGTGATTCTGTGGGCCTGGTCAGGCCCTCCTTTACCATGCAGGCCAGCCAGAAGAAATGATTACTCCAGACTTTTACTGGACATTTTTACAGAGGAATTCCATAGCTCACCCACTACTGAATACAGCTCTATGGTTTCCATGGGTCTTTTTTGATGTATTTTATGCCCTCGGAAATTGTTTTTTTTTTTTTTTGAGGAAAGTCTTAATATTTTAAGACAGTGTGTTTACATAACCCACGAGTCTCTGAATCACTATGGAATTTCAGTAAGAACCATCACTTGTAGAAAGAAATACTCAACAAAAAGGTCTAAAACTGTCATCTTGTCATCTTGTATTCATACAATCAGAAAACCATACAAAACTGTCATATTGTAATCTTGTATTCATACAATCCTTTTATTGTATTCTGTAAAAATTCTACTATTTCAGTTTTATGCTGAAATGCTTAATACAGCAACATTGTAACTTAAGCCCACAAGTAGTTTTGAAAGATATATCTTCCTCGAATTACAAATCTACAGTTTGATCAAATATTTGTGAGTGTGTAAATTCTGCAAAAAGGAATCTGGTGGTTATTTACATTACGTTATCCACAAAAATGTTGAATATATTCCTCAGTTCAACCCATCATTTAGCTGGTTCATCTTAACACAATTAAATGATGTAGGGAACCAGTCATAGTCAGCTACTGGATACAATACTGACGGGAAGTCTCTGCCTCTTACTCACTCTGTCTCCTAACTGGCATCCATGTCACAAGTTTCTTTTTTTGACCCTCTGCTCTTACAGTCGGGACTTTCCTAAATGAGCCGTGATCACCTCCCTGCTCTGTGGAACATTGTCAAACATGACTTCTCACACACCCTGTCCTGAGTGAAGTGTGACCTTGTTTGGCCTGCTGGGCAGAGAGCCGGAGTTGGCAGTGAAGCTCTTGTTTAGGGAGAGGGTGAGGAGGTGCTGAAAGCTGCAGTTCACTCTACAAACAGCCATTCAGATCCCTGAGAGCTCATACTGAGCACAGATCCTTCCTCAGAAGGTGCCTGCCAGAGGACGGAATCCCCTCATGCCATAGAAACGCTCATGCCTCAGTGGCTGGAATGTCCATCCACAAACATTTTAGTCAAGTCAAGAGATTATGACCTGCCATATCAGGACTGAAGGAATGAGGTGAAGTTGACATTGTCCTGTCTATGTGGCACACCAGCATATCACACTGATTTACTATACAGCACTCAGAGAGGGTGATCAATTCAACAGCTATGGGCAAAAATATATTTAAATTTAACATCTGAGGGTGTCTATTCTGTTGTTTGTAAAACTAAAGAAAATCCAGCACCCTTAATTAGTGATAATCAACTTTCTTCTTGGTAGAATAATACTGCATTTAGATCTACAGTTTGTTAAAGGGATTTGATCTGTTGTACTCTTCAAAAGGTACTGTAATATGAGTACTTTTTGAATAGCATTCAATTACATTTTCAAACATCATTTTTCAAAATCATGTTTTACACTGTGTTTTCAATCTGACAACTTTATTTTGATGACTTTACAGACCCTCTTAGCGAGTTTACTTTTAATAAACAACTAGCAACTAATCTAGCTACTGTTTGGACCCTCAGGGATCATTTTAATATTTAGGGTTTAAATGTATTTGGTGAGTAACTGGTATGGGTGGTGCGGACCAGCGCAAATTGGAGCCACCTGCCAGTCAGTCAGCAAACACAAAGCAGAACATAAGCACAGCCCCTCCCTCTTCCAATGAGAGTAAGAGGAGAGAGAGGGAGGATCTGTTGCCAGGACAATGACTGCACAATCATGGCACTAATATGCAAATTAGTATGTTTGGATATTAGTGTAAACCATGTGCAAATTTAAAGACTCACAGTGGTTTTTTGACCAGCCAATAACTGCTTTCCTTGAAAAAAAAAATTGCTAATGGTGAGAAAAAGGAAGAACTACAAATATTGCATCAGCTATATATATATGTATAGATATTCATTTCATATAATATATATTTATTTATTTATTTATTTATTTTTATCAGAAGTGATACCATGAGCTACATTAATCTGCTTTACAACTTCAACTGTTGTTGTTCATTTTCATGTAGTCATCTTGAAATGGCTGGTGATCTCAATAGCTTGTCAGAAGAATTATAAGTCATGCATCTCCAACCAGTGATGTATTCAACATTATACACAAAAAATAATGTTTTAATATTATAAAAAATGTATGTGAATCAGCTGCTTGAAAACTGTCACATTTACCTGTTTCTTAAGCATTTTGTTCATCTTTGCTCTATTCACTGGTAAGTATAATCTTGTTTTTCCGATTTTAAGGGTTCACACATAGACAAGGATCCCCTCTGCTTAGTGTTCCAAGCATAACACTGTTACTAATCAAAATAAGGGAAGAATACTGCACGTCTACCATAAGGCACACTATAAATAGGTCAAAGCAATCTCAAAACTGTCTGATGTTTGTCCAGGCAAGCTCATAAAAGTGACATGGTTGCAAAATGATTTAGAGGGATGTTTGCACTCTTTGCTGAAATCTGACTGAGCTGAATCATTTTTCAGCCAGCGAGCGGCTAAGTTATCGCCAGGTCATCGCCTGTTCTTTTATTCATCAGAATCTGAAATCTTCACTACCCAAAAATGTTCTTCTGTCGAATAGCTTGGGCCAATTGAATTTAATGACAGCAGGAACAACTAGCTGCTGCACCGCAGCTGTACATGTGGTGTAGTAGCAACAACAGTTGAAGTTGTAATAATAGTAATGTTATTATTAACAACTAATATTATTAATAACTAATAGCATCTTAGGCTCTCAACAAAATGTTTATAAGTTCATATCTTGCTGATAAATCCAGAGCCTAGAGAAGTACACTTTACATTTTTATGCAGAATGAAACATTAATGCTCTTCTGTCTTTCAGCCTACTATTGTTTATCAGTTTAATCAATTTTTGTCCTGTTTATCATTGGTGCTTAACAAGATTTGGTTAGAGATCATGTCTGAGATTACGTCTTAATTACTGCCATGAAAGCATTCTTTATCCATGTAAGGATTCAAGTGCTTTTCTGTCATCACTCTGAATGTTTTTTTTTCAATAGAGCAAACATATTACAGAAAGAAACATGAGAGATGTAGAAGAAAAGAGCATTTACCCTCTTTTTATACTGTAGGAACAGGAGTGGGCATAACTGCTGTTAAAATGACTCTGGATTACACTGACAAGTCTGTAATTATGTCTGACATATTTTGGTCCTGACACTTGCCCAGGGGATGGAGGGTTTTGCAGTATGCTATGCAGAAAAGGGGTCATGGGCTTGCCCCCATTTCTGTCTGGGCTCTGATTGTCTGGGTCCGTTGCAGGCGGAGAGGAATGGCAGAAGTGCCAAGAGGATGCGATATGACCTCTGTATCCCAGTGATAGACCGGCCAGATGCATAGCAATAGCACTGGGGCAAGGGTTGGCATTTCTGCTGTGGCCCAATACATAGCAACGGCGTGCTGTCTGGCCCCATCATTGGAGTTACTTAATCTGCACACCTTATCACCCACGAGGCCTCCTGGGCAATACCCCATCCCCCATCCCCCATCCCCCATCCCCAATCCCCAATCCCCATAGGCCCACACTGTTCTGGAGAAAACACAGACACAGCCATGTAGAGAGCAAGGGGGACCTGAGCTTCCACGTACTGCTGGAGACAGGTCTTACCTTGCGCAGGCATGTCACGTAACATGTTATGAAATAACTGTCAGTAGGGCAAGCTGATTTTGTGACTCATTACATTACATTTCATTGTAGGCATTTAGCAGACTTACAAAACAAAGTGCATTATGTCAGGACGAGGGTGTTAAAGTGCTTGAGAGAGTAAAAGACACAAGTGCCAGAAGGGTTAGCATGGACTGAACCCTGTGGATGACCTGTTGAAGAAACAAAATGAAAAACCATTAGTAATAACAACAATCATAAGACAGCAAAATTTGGTCGCTGCAAGTGAAACTATGGCAAAGTAAGGGAGCTAGGGAGGGAAGGAGAGAGGTGAGTCTTGAAGATGGACTCAAGTCTGTAATGATGCATATAGTCAACCTGTTGCAGTGCAGCCCTTTTCTCAGACATTAAAGGCAGACCATACATCATGGATCTGAACACATGAGAACAGATAATTGTCAAGAATTAGAAAAATTACTTACATTATGATCAAACTTTGCTTGAATGTTTTATATAAAATGACATTTTTTTATGTTAAAGATTGTGTAAACCATTAGGAGAAAAATGACTGAAATACACTCTGCTGTAGTCTAATAAAATGTTGAATTCCATCCTGGTTGTAGGACCAGTATTTGACACGACCAGTCTTACAAACAGAACACCAATCTGAACACTGTGTCAGAAATGCATCACATCCCAAGCTCTGTGCTGGGTGTGGTAAATTCAGATTCTTTTTGCAGTTCTGGGGAAGTAGGTTAGACTCTGAATTTCATATTCAATGCAGTTGATTTGACTCATGTTGTAGCGTGTCAATCCCTGACAGCAGCTCAACTGTTGCCTCCCAATGTGCCCAAACAAGCATTCTTTGTTCAGTGAGATTTCTCACTCTTTCATGCTGGAGCCAGCATCTCATGGTGGATTTGACCTCTCTCATAAAAATCAAGACTTCTGCTTGAAGAAAGTCAAATTGGGAAATCTATAAAGGCAAGCTGAGTGAGAAATAAAACCCTTTTTTACTGGCCATTCAATGCTGCTATTGTAAATATGCTGGTGAAAAAAGATTATTCGTTCATCATCAGTGAGGATTAATAAATATGATTTAGCAAACTCTGCATACACGTTTTTTTAATATGATGTCATAATAGAATAATCAGACATGAGAAATGTTTTGCTGCAGTTATATGTACATGCTGTTTAATATCACATTTCAGTGCACAGCCTACTTCATGTGTTCGACTGGTTGGGGAAAAAACTAAACCACTATCTTAAAAGAGAAATCTATATAAAATGAGAAATGAAATATTCATCTTGGTTCTAAACCTTATGAATTTTTTGAATAGTCAATGCAATTTAAAGAAAACAATGGCACCTAATCTGGAAAAACTGCATTGGGGTAATCCAGGCTAGGGTTCAGTTGGTTCTGATCCAGGAACTAAGAAGTCAATTTTACATTGATTTGTATGCTCAGCTGGTTGGGGAGACAGACACAACACAATGGAGCCTTAAGACATAAGGACCAGAAGTTAAGACCATGTATAGTTATGAGTATTTCCTTTCACTCAGATTAACCTGAATGAGAAATACGTCAGTTGAAACACTGTGCATTAATACCCACCGCTATAAACAGGCCTTCTAGGAATAAAATGTTTCTCAAGTCTGTTCTGCATAGAAAAATACTGCAATGAAAATATACTGTTCTGGCTGTATATACAGGATTTGTGAAATTTATTATATCGTAATGCAGTTTATTATATCCGGTTGCTATTTCTTTTATAGTCTTTGTGGATAGAGGGTGAAGAAGAATGAAAGCGCTGTTTTTCCGTTCTGATCTGGTAAGCATCTGTTGTTTTTAATCAATAAAAGATCTAAAACCAGGTCCTGCAACGTGTCAGCATAACTACAGTCCAGCCAAATTCAAATGGCCCAATGGCAAACTAACAACTCTACAGCACACAAATGATGCCGTAGTCACTATATGGCAAAGAGCAGACCATATCTGAAAATATATTCAAATTCCCAGTCGATCCAGTAACAAAAACCATGACTGATCTGTGCAGCTGTGATCTGACTCACTGAGCTGTATTGAAACTTAATAATTGTTCTCATACACCAGTACTCACGAAGGTGGCAAGGATTTAGGGTACCCCATTGGCCTGGATATAAAAGACACATGTATTGTATTGAGAATGAACTCCACTAGGTCTGGCTATAAAATAAGGAGTTCCCATTGGCCAAAGTACAAAATACACCAATATGGAGAGTGAACTCCCATTTGGCCTGGGTATAAAATACTCCCTTTGAGATTCATTGGCACACATCTCATATGACATCAGTGCTGCTGTGGATCATTTCTTTGGAATTCACTGTGTCGATGTATTAATTGAAGTTATTGGCTTTATCTGGTCTGTGAGTCATATGGACGGTATTGACATTAACATTGGGTTCGGGATATCCTGCGATACCTCGGATGGACCATCTGGTAAAGCAGAGGTTAATCAAGCAGGTCCATTGACCGCGGCAGGGAGCAAGGAGGTTCTGCATGTTTCTTGCGTGTAGGCCCCACCCTGATTTTTCAAATAACGCCATGTGTTTTACAAGGACCACAGGGATCACTGGCAACCACCGCTCGATGCATTCCTGCACTCCTCCTGCTCCCGCGGCTGTTTATTGTGACACAAACACATTAACAGCTGTATTCTGGGACCAATAGAGCTTTTTACAGCTCAAAAACACACATAACAGAGACAAATGTACTAAAGCTATCATTCACTTACACACATATTAATGCAGTAGGGAAAACTGCATTCTGTAGGCAATGCTACTAAAATCTTAATGCAACTTTGGAGGCTACATCTGTATCTGTACTGTCAATATACACATTGTATATTATATAATAAGAGCAATCATTTTTAGTGGGATAGGTTACATTTTCTTATTTCAGTCCAGAGGTTCACAGTATTTATGCAATGACAAGTGATAGAAAACAGAGCATGCTCAGAGTGGCTCATGCTCTGTCAACCATTACTCGAATATTTCCAGTGTAATGTTTCATGCAACAACGGCAGAGACTGAGAGTAATTGTGTTTATGCAAAAGGTGTGTGTCTACTCAAACAACATGGCTGCATGCCTGTAGTAGTTCTGACATCTGGACCAGTTTGATCCATTATAAATCAAAGAAAAAGGCGCACCATGCAGCCCTCCAAGTCCTGGACTAAAACCTACTGTTCTAGATTTTTCTCTTCATGTATCCATTGTAAATCACGTTCATTGCTGCCGTCTTTCTGCTGGTGAATGGCTGTTGGGTGCAGCACATCAGAGGAAACCCCAGCCTACATCCTGTCCCAGTGGACTGGAATAGCTAGGCCATCGCAGCATCCTCCTTTGACTGTGTCTCTTCATTGGCTGGAGGATGAACATCTCCAGAAAGCCATCTGAAATCCCTAACAGTCCACCCCCAACACCCCCACCACTGCATCCTCAGTGCCTGCCCCCAGCTGGCCATGCTGTTCCCCAAGATGGGCGTTTATTTTCTGTTCCACCATCCCTGGACACACACACACACACGCTGTGTTGATGTTGGATATAAACAGAGACGCACGTGGTCAGACGCAGCTGCTGGAGCAGAGCCAGACCATCTATTAACCCTGCCACATTTCAGCGCGCTCGCTTGGTTTATAGCGTGTCAAAGTCCCTCTCGTTTCACAATCATTAACGAAACATCCTCACTCAAGACAGTTTCAAAAAAGCAGAGTTCAGTTTCTTTTGCTTACAACAGTGTATTTCTTTTGTCATCAAATTATTTCAGGTCTTTGCACTATTCACATGACAGAAACCCCATTATCTGAGATACATTTATTCAAACATGAAGGGGATCTGTTTCAACCCTGCCAAGACCAATTGGCCTTTAGCACTACCTAGGAAATTACCTTATTTATTCTTGTATAATACGCACTTTTTTCCAGATTTTTAAATCTAAAAATTAGGGGTGTGCGTTGTACACCAGAACTAAATGTTACCCCTTTTTTACAGACAAAGTGTGTGGCCATATTCAGGATGGTATGACCGTAAATAAGTTATATTTATTTGGGGTGTAACAGTATGCAAAATTCATGGTTCGGTATGTACCTCAGTTTTGGTGTCACGGATCGGTACATTTTCGGTACAGTAGGGTAAACAAAAAAAATCAGAAAATAACATTTTTGTCATTTATTTTGAAATATGTAAACATTCAACAGTGGCTCATTGGCCACAATTCTGACCATAACATTTAAGGCACTCTAATATTGACTTATTGTCATGCTCTGACCTTTTGATAATTCCTGAACAACTGTGTGAGCAAAAAATGCATTTCATAGATTCCCCAAAGCAATCAAAGGGAAAAAGTATAAATTTGGTGATGATTTGGATTTCAATCAGTATGTATTTAATTAAGCAATTATAATAAATGTGACTGAACATTCTTTTTCCCATACATCGTGACATGGCCTGCCGCTGCGATCTCCATATCTGGCAGCCTGAAATGACATTAAGGAAAAGTCAGTGCGTATTATAGAGGAGATATATTTTTTTCCAGGATTTCATTGCCCATAATTAGGGGTGCACATTATATACAAGTGCGTATTATATATGAATAAATACGGTATACGAAAACCTTAGCTGGGTTACTGCCGGTATTTTAATTATGCTAATATTGATAGTGCCACATCAGCTGACCTATGCAACAGGTACAGAATTCAAGGCATGGGCACTGAGCCAGAGGGTGAGGGAAGGGTAAATAGCACTGCCTGACAGAACAAGTGTTACTGGTGCACAGAGATTCAAAGTTTAATTCTACTGGGTTTGAGGACGTAAATATTACTATTATATATGTTGTTTGCCTGACCATAAAGCTGCAGTGTACTCTCTTGAGGGCAGCACTACAGTCATTTATTGTGATGAGAAGTGATAACTGGCTATGTATTGATGTGTTTAAAGCATTTAATAGAGCTAAGACTGGTACCTTACCATGTCTGTTCTATCTGACAGAAGAAGTGTTACTGGTGCACAAGAAATCAAAGTTTAACTCCACCATTTTTGAAGAGGTAAATATTATTATTGTTGTTATTGTTGTTATGTTGAGATTGTTGTGAAAGGTCATATAGCTCATTGCCAATCTGCCAGAGCATGGAGGAAAATTAAGAGCTGTGTTTTCAAAAGATGAAGATATTCTGAGAATTGTTTGCTAAAAAACGGAGAAAGTTACAAGAAGTGATACTCTGCATTGGTATGTTCCATTGGAATGTTCCAGAATTGTTGGAATGCTTGATCATGCGCATTGTTGGAAGTAATTTCTTCTATCTGTTGTCCAAATGGTGACATCATTACATTTTTCTGCTGTTTGCCTGAATATGAAGCTGAAGGGTATTCTCCTGAGGGGAGCGCAGTGTCTAAATTACAGTCATTTATGTGATGAGTAGTGATAACTGACTCTGTATTGATGTGTTTAAAGCATTTAGTCTGAGTTCATGACCCTTCACAGAAAATATGGACTTTTTGTTGAGACTTCCCCTCCATTCTCAATGCTGCACCCAGAATTCCACTTGTCTTGTCAAATTTTGAAAAGTTATACATAGCATTGATAAAAGCTATGCTCATCTCTCAGAACTTGCATGTTTCACTGCTTCATCCTGGTTTTGCTATAGGATAGAAGGATATCAGAGCCGAAAGCAAAAGTCAAACATCATGTCTGCTTCCCTAATTTATCTGATCTCTCCCTAAACAAGGTTGACAGAGTCCTTATCAACTGCATCGATCTAGTACTGTGCCATGTTCCATCTTCTTGTTACAGTGTTGAGACAAAATTGAGAGAATTCCATGTGTCAGCTGGATCACTGAAGTCAGAGGGGACAGG
The DNA here is from genome assembly GCA_022829145.1 of Albula goreensis. Lineage (NCBI taxonomy): Eukaryota > Metazoa > Chordata > Actinopteri > Albuliformes > Albulidae > Albula > Albula goreensis. Next base: position 29,627,106 of record CM040745.1, read on the forward strand.
CCCCTATGTGTGCGCTGAACTCACACCTCACTTCTGCAGATGTTGCTGATGTGTGTTTGTCTCATCAACAACATGTGGAGTGAAAAGGGGGAGGGAGCACTCCAAACAGAGTGATTTTTTATTTTTTTTAACTCTCAGTCTTTATTTGGCCCAGAGCAAAATGCAGAGACTATGTCTGATGCACTGAAGATCAGCCTTTTTGTTCATGCACGGACTGCAGAAAAGACAGAATCTGCGCATGCACAGTCTGCATTCACACATTTGATTGGTGCCACAGGGTGGAGCGACTCATCACTTTAAACCAGAGAGGACTGAGTGAGAGGCCATCCCCTAATTCCATTTTTTATTGAATGATTGGTAACAGTAACATTACCTTGTCAGTAATAAGCAACATCTTCAAGCCCTTTAAGTGCTCATTATCCTGTCGTGCAGTGAATATATACCCTGCCTAAAAGCATCTGTGTCTTTATAAGTCTTTAACAGGCCCCCCATATAGGGAGATGGATTGTCAGCAGGATCTATGTAATGATCGTGAAGGGCAGTTCAGCCAGCTCATCTCCTGTGTTCAGAGGAGCCTGTTGACAGTATATTGTCTCCAAGATGGACAGGTCAGTAGGCCGGGTGCTGGTGATTATTGTGAAATCCATTTTCAGGATATATACAGTATTTCCTCTATAGACTTCTTTTTTGTAATTAATGGTACAAAGGTTGTCACAAGCAAACAGGCAAGAAAACCAAAAACAGGCAGGCAAACAGGATCAACAGGTGGAACAGAGACTGGAGTGTGGGAATCGGATTAGCTGGGTAAATGTTGACACTTGTCCAGTTCCCTGGAGCCATCTACAGCACCTAAAACTAGACCATTTTTGTGCCAGTTCAGCACCAAAAAGGGTGGGTTCTTTGTTCCATTAATGTGAGCTTTGTGTTTTAGTTCTCTTTCTCATCCCTGGATTGGAAACAATGCAGGAAAGTATTATTTAATTTAAAGAGAAAAACAACTTCCCACATTCATCTTGCACTACATTACACTGATGTGACTAGATTAAATTCAAATCAGGTAACCATAATCATGAGGACACGGTCAGACAGAATGTATACAAAACAGAATCATCAAAAATTTTGATACTGTAGGGCTGGCATACATGCAGGTTTTTGTTTCCACCAAAAACTCAACTGAAGTAGTTAATTGTGTGTATTCCGATTCCAGCTCACTTGGAAAAATGTAATCTGAGTCTGAGTTATAAACTGTGATTTATGAGATTGAAAGAAGTTTGTGTCACATAACATAAATGATTTGGATTAACTGCCTGCATTGTGGGACAATTTTATTGTTAGTTTATGTTTTTTCTGTCTCTAACTTTCTATTTTATTTCTATTTTCTTTAATGTTTTCATTGTACAGCAGCTTGTAACTCTATTTTCGAAAGGTGCTTCATAAATATAGCTTTAGTTACTTACTTACGTACTTATTTACTTAACACTTACTTAACACTTACTTGTGACACAAACACACAGCACAATTGAAGGTTCCAAATGGGAGCCGATGGAGAGGATAAATAAATGAATGAATGAATGAACGAATAAATCAATGTTAAATATATAATCAATAAATATATTTTTTCACATCTCTCTTACTTAGTGCAGAAATTAGGCAATGATAGCAAGGACAGTACAGGCAATAAGGACAACAATTCCACTACTGTGTTATTGTATTAGAATGGTCTAGATGAGGATGTTCCTTTTAATGGCAGAGCAGAATCAAGAGGGAATGTTTTAACCATTAAACCACCCCCATAAACAGCACACAATAAAACCAGTTTCTCTGCTGTGCTTCTTGCATAAGTGTGTGTGATTATGTGCTCGGAAAGGCAGAACAAGTGAGGGACATTTGGAGTAGACACTCGATCGCAGGTTATTTATCGATTGGCCGCACAGACCAAGGTGAGGAGTTTTCTTCTTTTCATTTAAATTTACAGTACATAGAGTACTTGAAAATGTTGGTCCGGATATGAAATATACTGCATCATTAAAATCTCTCATGGTTTTGTAATCACAGCTTGTAACCATTAACACAATGAATATATCCATCTAACTCAATAGTGTACAATGTGGCTCTGTGAAAAAGTTATTACACAAAACGTTGTCACTGATGTTTGTTTAAAAACTCTTAATATGCCCCAAGATGCCTCTTCTATGTTGCATGGCAATCAATATTTCATCAATAGCTCAATTCACACACCTTTATGGCAGCTACAGTTCAACAATCGATTAGCACATATCATTCAAGCTGCTAATGGTTAGCTTACATACGTTGTTTCTGTTCAAATATATTTATTCAATGAGGATATAAATTCTGGGAATTTCTGCAGTGAAAATGTTGGTAACAATCTCAGGGTGAAATGTTGGTGTACATGTGAGTTCCATATATAGATAGGCGCTATGCGTTATTCAATATAGGCAATTCGTTGCACATGGTGAGTGCTTTATTTGTGTTTTACCATAGAAAATGATTTGTAAAGGAAATATGGTCCATATATAAACTGTGGTCAGACACTGCACTATTTGGTAGTGCTATGAGCCATTCAAGCTGCTATAATTGTTTGACGTATTCCTGGCTGACTAAGAGCAGTCAACTATGATTCTAAGGACAGGTAGTTAAAATTGAGTGTGCAGTGTCAAAGACATATTCAACAATATGATGTAGCTCGTGTAAGCCGGCAGAATGCTTCTGATTGGGCCAAGGGCATGTTTTGGCATAAAAGCTTTAAGCTCCTGGAATGTGTCTCTAACTCACAGCAATGATCAGATCAAAGTCCAACAGTTTGGTCAGAGTAGCTGCCTGGAAATGGGAGAAGCTAATCCCTGTTAGCCAACCAAAACAGTTTTTCCCCCTTTTAAAGGACTTCACCCACCTCAGGCCAACAGGACAAGGTAAGTGAAGGAAACATCAATATATATATTTTTTTTAAATCCATAAAATTCACGTAGACAACCCGAGCGACCTCTAATCCATTGCTCCGTTTACCGTGCCCCCCCACTTGAACGCTACCTCTACATCCCCTCCCAGAAGCCTGTCCGCACACACAGAGGCAACAAACAACACCCACACTCAAAGCCAAAAAGATAAATAAATACACACATACATAAATAAATAAATGCAACTAAATACATAGATGGCTAATGAATAAACCACTGCTATCTAAGGAAAAACCCCATCCTGTCCCTGCTCTCCTGACATTTCTCCTTACTAACCATTCATCCCCTCTATATACCTTTTGCTATGTCTTGATACACAATCAATTTCAGCTATGCTGCTCCACCTTCTGCAGACCTGGGATTACTCAGCCGTGGGTTCAGCATTCCACATGCATACCTGACTTCACGATTACTCCAGCCATTTCAACCCAGTTAACAAAGTAGCTGTTTCTAGTCAGCACTAACGCTGACATAGCCAGAAGTATGACAGTTTAAACCTTTTTTAATAACTATGAGAAACTGATGTGAGGTTGTTGGAAGGAAACGTCTGGTTTGCATTGTAGGTGTAATAATTTGCAATGTACTAGTAGTTGCTTTGTGTTCTGTACTGTAATAGAGCTTTTTCACAGGTGTACTGTGCACCAGTGAACAGGTTTAAGAAGTATAACAAGTTTTAGAAAAGGTTATTCCAAGTCAACTGTATTGTTTTTACAGTATAAACCAAATCAGTGGCATTTCTTGGTAGACAGCCAGCACAAGATCAACACAAGCAGCCGGAGAATTCAGTGTCAAACACTACATAAGGAGACGTTTAACATATCTCCATAACATTTTCCCAAGCACGTTTTGCAAATATTATAGACAGCTGAAAAAAACAAAGCTGATTAAAGAAACTAGCTAGCTGGCCTGCTGGTTTAAAATAAAATTAATTGGCTAAATTAAATGAGTTTGTCTCATAACAGTGCAGGCCAAAATGCTAAATACAACCATGTTCGTTGCTACAACCTCCACTGTCTATGTGTGTGTGTGAGTGTATTTGTATGTGTACATGCGTGTGTGCATGCATGTGTGCATGTGTGTGTGCATGTGTATGTGTGTGAAGAGGCTATTCAATCATTTTATTTTGAGGCTGGTCAAGAATTTATTAGCTAAACAGAGAGTTAACTGTTGCTTCATCATAGGGCAGGTTTTGACATATGTTGTAACTAGCAATGTATAATGTTCCCTCCCATATGTAATTTATATTTTTATGGACTACCATTCAGAAATGTTTGCGAGTTACTTCAAGCTTTTACAGTTTTATAGTCACTTAAGTAAGGCTACAGAGATAGCTGCTCTTATCAATTCAACTACCAACTCAGATTTGTAGGGCAACATACATTCTCAAAATTCCAGTCATGTAGGAAATAGGTAAAATGGCTTTGCATGTTGGAATAAATCAAGTGCAATGTGATTGTCAACAAATGCATTCATAGCTATGCTTCAGGAGAAAGTAAGCGTAAAAGAATGTAAAAGAATATGATGTCTTTGGATCCAAAGCTGCTTTTATTTTCCTAAGATGGTTTATTCAGTACTTAAGGATCGTATCCTGAGGCAGTAGTGATCCCACAGGTGTGTTTTTGGAAAGGATCTCATTATGTGGCTGGGTGTGAAGGCAAGGTAAAGGAAGCTCCTTGTTTCCATGCATGCCGTTGGACAGAAGGAGGAAGGGAGTGGGTGAGGGAGCGGTCCCTCTGACTGCTGCCCCAGACACCCCAGATAAGACCTCTCAGACGGCCCTGGTCTCCAAGTGAGAGAGCCCAGTGCAGCCTCACATCAATAAAGCATGTCAACGCTGACCCCCGATCCACCCCTTCAGCTTTCATCAGGCACTCAGCGACTTAATTAATCCTCTGCGCTCTCCTTGTGTGGAGCCAGAGCAGATAACTGCGCTCGCTGTAGGGATGAGCGGGCGGACCCCTCCACTCTTTGTAGGGCAGACCTGGGCTGGATTCCAGAGCTATCCCATAAGCCCTTAAGCCTCCAGTGGGTGATCACCGCATGTGACGCAGCATGATATCGCCTAGGTAATGATTCCGGGGCCTAGGAGAGCAACAAATGAAGGAACCGAAAAATGGCCATGGGGGACACACCTTTAAATCATCAACAGTCACCAACAGTAACTTCAGTTTCTCCACTATGCAGCTGCTCTATTTTTCCTGCATTACTGTTGTTTTAGACTTTAGGTATATATCAGAAGCATTTAGTCATTTCATAATGATTTTTGTCGCATCGCACATACTGATGTAATTGACAATTTGCCTGTATGTGTATTAAATAGCGGATGAAAAGAGTTGAATCAGTTCCATGCTGTTTTGGGAACTGAATTGAAATTGAATCCATGAACTTAAAAATGTCAGTAAAAAGTAGTTTGCATCCCAGTTGAAGTACCATTCAGTTATGCTGACCTAAAATACATTTTATCATGTCCGCTGCTGATTAAGTAGATATTTCAGCTCAAAGAAGTAAACATAGCTTCCACCTCCTGCTTGGGAGATTGATCTAAAATGAGTCCAATACTCGATTTCTCCAGTTGCTCCAGTGTTGGCCCATGTCAATATCACTTCATTAGGTGCTCTTTAATCCTAACCTCTGGTTCTGATCCATCCCACTTCACTAATCAAGCATTTGTGTATTCCTTAATTTTGGGGGGTGTGGCAATTCTTAACACAACAAGAGAGGCTTTAAGGTCAATATTTGGAACTGAATCCAGTTTATTTTGTGCTCCTTCAAAGGCTCCATTTTGGCTCAAGAGCACATGCACATGCAGAGCACCATAGGGTGGCTCTCCACATTATAAAGACGTTATTATGTGGCAGCCTGCTTTCACAAAGGACTAACAGCGGGTACCTGTCAAGTGATGTCAAATCCCAGAAGAGAAGACAATAGGCTTAATCAAGTTTAATCTAGAACTCAGTTGGAGTATAGAACCCTACATGCACAGACTGCCCCAGTGCCATGGGTAAAAAAGCCATACTCTGCGGTGCCTGGATTAGTGTCATTAAACTGGATTGTTTTTTTCAGGCAGGCTGTTATTGGAATCCCCACGAAAGGCATAGCACAGAGGTCAAGCAGGACATCCATCATCTCCTGTTTGTCCTGCACTTATTGGAAACATTGCTATTCAGGTTTCTCATTGCCCATGCCTGCTGCCCCTTTCTCAGTATGTCACTCATTCCTATGAACTATATAAATCTCAATCACTCACTTGCAGTTATTTGACATTTTTAAGACATTTACACGGTGTGTCTTTGAAGTAAAAAGTTAATCCGGTTTTAAAGCTGTCCCCTAAATTGAATGGTTAACACCCCCCTCTGTTACTTGTGGTTGAAATGAAGGCACATTACCTAAGCAACCATAACTGATGACAAGCAAGGCCATGTTGTAGAACTCTGCTGTTAGGACTACTGTAAATCTTTGAGAGGATAAACCAAATTGGACTGGACTGAAATACAATAAGCAGCACTTTGTGGAGCTGTTCATCTGTATGTTTTTGAAATACAAATTGAAAGGTTTGGTTTACAATATTAACATACCATGTCTGATTTGCACAACCTTAAAAACCAATTCAAACGGTTCTTGTTTTAACTAACGCTCCCAGACATGTATGTGCAGACCAAAGCATTTGTTCCATATCATATATTATGACAAAGGATTGGTCATATATAAATCTAGAAATCCAGTTTTGATAGATCTGTCTCCTACAACCAGCTCATATCTGGGTCTAGAATGCAGTTTTGTTTGATAAATTAGCAACACATTTTATTTTGAATTTTCAATGTCTTTGTTTACCTATTTCAAGAAGTATGAACATCTACATATTTAAGCAGGTCAATCCTATCTCTGTATGACCTTCTATCAGTTCATAAGAGTTAAAACTAGCACATGTGAGTAAGTGTGCTCTGCAAGGTTTCACTTCATTTTAACCTGCAGTCCACTCAGTAATCTTTTATTATTTTGTGGTCTACAAAACAAGTAGAGCTGGCACAGGTTTTCTGCAAGTGCTCAATCAACCTTAGGACCTAGTCAACCTAATGAGTCATTGTTGTGTAATAAGATCAGAGAATCTCAGGTGAGTGGCGCCCTCCATCAGCAATACTGTGGTTTCCTTTACATAAATCAGACTGAAAGACAATGCAGCTCACAGAGATCTGAGCTTGAGATGCACAATTTAGCATGATTGGCCAACAGTATGGTTCATATATCTTTTTCGAGATGTTAGTTAATAATCCAAACACACAAAACCATAGAACCATACACATACTTGGAACATGCAACGATTGTTGCTTTGTGGACCCTTAGGACATGACTTATTAAACATTTCGTGCGTGCAAAACTGTTTTCCTGGTGCAAAGGAAGGGAGCATTTGATTGGATGAGGAGGCTCCTCTGCTCCAATCACAAAACACAGAAATTGCATGTGCAAAAATTTTAACATGACTCCGGTGTTGATTAATCGGGCCATTAGTTGCTTGATCAGGTTTAAAATCCCAATGTACTAAGGTACCTATCATATTTACTTTACTTACCCATACTTCTATCACAAATCCATAGGTAGTGGAGAGCACTAGAAAAGCTGTTACAATTCATAAAACTGACAGACAAACTTAGTGCCATAATGCATACACACATTGATGCTAATGGCTTTCCTTCTTTTTTTATGATATACAGCATGTAGGCATACACAAACATAGATCAATGAGCCTGTTTCACCCACATATCTATCAGTATTATTGTTCCTTTTATCTTTAATCTTATGTTTTGAGAACCAGAGCATGTTGTTGTCATCAGTATTCAGTCTACAAGGACTCCAGGGTCAGCTTGACCATGGTAGGAGGGCAGCTAAATGATGCAAAGTTATGGCGGGGCTTCTGTAAGGGGGAGTTTCACAAAACCACTATAAAATGGATGCATTCCAATTGTACATTTAGAGCACTCATTTACTGCCATCAGGCCATTTATTTTTGAGATCCAACATTACCCTTTAAGAGTGCCAGGAGATCTTATTAGAACCCCAAACAAGCCTATCGTTATATACATTTTGTTTATAGGTTTAGTTAAATCTCATTGTGAAAATTAGTGGGTCCCTAGAACACTTCGTCTTGCTTATGATACAGTACGTAATGTTTGTAAGATTAACAAGTGTAGGATTAACAATGTTTACTTAACTGATATGAGAGAATGGTTTGATCCAGTGACGCAGTGATGCATGTGGGACGACGCTATTTCCGGCCAATTTTTTGCACAGAAATTCTTCTGTTGCCTCTGTCAACTTCTGAGGACTGCAGAAGCTGGTCTTCCAGGAAGAAGGGAATACTGAAGTTTGTAACTTACCACTTCTCTTGGATACCGTCTTGCACTCAGTTTTTTTTTCCCCTTCTTCAGTCGTATAAAGAATGAGGAGCAGCCAAGGCTCGGGGACCTTATAGAAAACACAAACCTAACAAGCTGAATGAACATCTCTCATCTGGACCTACTGTTGCTGTCTCATCTTTGGAGTCCCCTTGAGTATGACTTGGGGTACCACATGCATTTGGTACCATGAACAGGATCCAAACATATGCGAAGAAACCCTTTTGAATTTCATATCCAAACAGGATACTATCATTTTTTTTCTATCATCCCAGGGCAACTGATCGCACACAGACCCCAGCAGAAGAGTGCCTTCTTCAGGTAAGCATATACACTGCGCTCACACTACTCTTAATCATCCACCTGTATCTTCTCCTCTCACTCTTACTCTCACAGCACAGTTTAAACAGAAGTCATGTACTTCCTGCAGCCTCAAGCCCACTCCTGCTACAGCTTCCCCTTCCCTCAGCTCACCAAACCTCATGCTTCGATGGAGAAGGAAAACTAAACAGACCTGTGCAAACACATGCATGACACATTTGTGCACACCATTCAGAGTCACACAAAACACAGAAGACTTCAGAATGGGGCATGTACTTTGATAATATAGTAAAACCACACAGAGCAGTGCAAACACTGCACTATTCGGATGCACACACAAATCAGCTGTACTGACAGCGAGAAAAGACTTTTTACAATGTTTTAAACAGTAAAAATGCATGTGTGGCAATACAAACAACATAAATGTCTGGCATTTTGCCATCTGTCCTGATATTTCAGTATGTACCTCTGAGAAACTCCCATAATTCAAATGTTTAATTGAATGTATTTGCACAACTTAAGGACATCTATGAAAGCTTTACTTATACATGGATAGACTTACAAGTTATAAAACAATGTCATTTTGTCAGAAAACTGCATTTTTTAAAATGCAAAACAGCAACATCAGTTTTTCTTTTCTTTTTTTCTAAAAAATGTAGTTATCCTGGAGCAGCCTTTTGTTGATGACTGCACAGGCACACACAGTTTTGAGTTCAGCACCTGTCAAGCAAAAGGGTGAGAGCCTCTCCACCGCAGCCCTTACCCTCTCCACAAAGAGGAAGTGCCTTGTCTTGCCTCATTCCACACTTGAAACAGGGCCAAGTTCTCCTTAAAGATAACTCTTATTTTCCTTTCCTCTCCTTTTCTTTGGATGGGGAATGGGGGATGGTGTTTAAACATGGCCTCTTGGGACTCTGGGTGGGTTTTCTGCCAGACTAATGGGAACCATTCCTACAAGTCTCTCCTAACGACAGGTTTTTGTTTTCTGCTTTTTGACCCCATCGCAATAACACACCCATTCATTCTTTGAATTCTCCCTCCATATCAGGCTGTGGGCACAGTTGCTAGGCTGGAACGTAGTAAAGCAGTACTCTCTTTATTCATCTTTAACAACTGGCCTGAGACTGCTTCTCCTTCTCTTATTTTTCTGAAGGGATTAGCACTGCGTGGATGTAATGTGAGAGCTAGGGCAGGCCAGATTTGGGGCTAATGTGGGCAGATGTGTCTTTGATCAGGGGGTGAGACCATGATGGTCAGGTGAAGCGGGTGTATTTGTGTCCCAGGCAGATTGAATACTATCTTTCTGCAACATAAAGGAAACATTGTTACAATATTGCAATGGACATCCAATGCTGAAGCTTTGCTGTGAAGCTAGGCAGTTGAAATCTGAACGTGAGATTACTGAAATGGATTTACTAAAGGGTTGTTGTCAAGAGTCAGATTTCATTGATTTGAATAAGGTATGTTACCTAAACTTTCAATAATGGGCAATGAACGAAAGTGACTTCTGAATGGGTGCATTCTCTTTGGAGATATGGAATGACAGGATGAAATGTGTGTTTTTAAATCACACAATAATAAATGTCTATTTAATACATTGAATTGTATCATTTTGCTTAGACACCTGCCGTCCACCACAGCTACATATGTTCAGCTGTTAAACTTTCGAGAGAAAAGAAGTAGCTGGTTGCACGTGCTTTGTAAATTGGCAAATGATTTTGTTGTAAATATAAATTAGCTTGCAACTTAAATCAGCATTAGATTTTTGGGAATTAAAAGAGAAAGAGCCAGTGGCAAAAGAGGGAAAGCCTAACATGCAACTACCAGTCCAAAAGATGACCAGGCCAACAGAAAACCACTCAGATAATGTTTGTGGTGAAATCCTTGGGATTATGCTGACACACTGGGTCCAGCAACTTTGTGAAATTAGAATTTGATTAATAGCATGAATAATTTGCTGCCTCTCATTTCTCATTTCCTCTGTACTGTTTTATGATTATGGCCTCATTCTAAGTCAGGAAACAGGCTGGGTATAGGCTTTACTGACAGGTGTAGAGGCAGACTTCTCACGGCCTGCCGTGTTGGGTCAACATATTGGTTCTCATGGATTCTGGCTCTGTAGGGCTTCTTGAGTTTATTATTCCTTTACTCACTCCAAGGGCAGAAAACAAACATCTTACATTTGCTGGCAATCATACTGGAGTCACACAGTTTTGTTTTTTTTAAGCTTTTAAGCTAAACCCTCCATACTCAGATCTCACTCAATGAAAGATACACATGGAATTCCATGCTACAGTGAGACTGAAAAACCAGGCTTGTGCAGACAGAAGGGCCAAGTCAAGCTGATGAAGAGACAAGTGAGGATAAGGTTGAGATGGAGAGAGGGGCCAAATGAGGCTAAGACAGAGATCAGAGCTCATTTAACATTTAAATTCTACAGTTCATGTGCTCTTGTTAGAATGGACTATCAAAGACACAGGCTTTGACCCAATCAAACAAACTTCATCTCTTTAAGAGCAGTTGCAAATAAAACAAAATGGACATTCGTTGGCCTCTGAGCAGCTCACACAGTAAAGGTTGTGGGACTGAGCACCACTGGGACTTCCAACACCCCGTGATGGAAGTCCAAGTTGTGCCATTTCCTTCTATGGCCAGCGGTTAGCAGTAGCAAGGTAACAATGATGGGGGTTTAAACCAGTTGAAGTCATTAGTCTCTGCTGATAGCAGCTACTCCTGATTAGCCAGTCTCTGATGCCACAAGCTGGTTAAAAAGATTAAGTGCGTTGGATTGGGTTCTGATCACAGATGCATAGAACACCTTTTACTATAGCATTCAATGCAATGATGTAGGTGTGTTGATGATTCTTATTTTCACTTCTGGCACTAATGATTCTGTATTGTCACACTTCTCCAACAAACCTTTTAATCCACTTTGCACAAGAGTATCAAGTAAAATACTACATGACAATAAATGCCTGCCAAAGATAGAACAATAATGATGGAAATTTTGTGCAGTGTAGGATATGTGAATTTTATTAATGTATTTAGCAGTCAAAATAAGAGATTTCCCATTGACTTGTAGTAGACCATAATTTTAGTGCCCTTATTTCAACAGGGGGCAGCATAGAACCCACAACACTATACCTCAGGTTGCCAGTTCTGAGAATGGACAGCTATGGGGTACTTTGCCTTGTATTTACACTTTAAACTCAATAATCAATTTAGACCCAGATGAGGCACTTTGTTGTAACAGTTACATTAAGTGAGAGGTAACAATAAAAGCTGTTATTAAAAGTGCTCTGCGATAAGAGTTGGCTGGCTGTGTACTGTGACAGTATACACAGTTAATAAATAATGTCCTTTTTCTTCTCCAATAACAAATTTCATCACAACTTCTTATGTGAAGTGATTGACTTAATGTGACTAGTACATAGTAAATTCCATTGCAAAATGGAGGCAAGGGAGGTTTTTCATTTTTCAATATTCAGTAAATATTTGGGTGATTCTGAGTTGACTCAGCCTTGAAACCCATGAAACACCAACTCACAGTTGTTTGTCACAATTTTTGTTCATTTAGAAATTTAAAAAAAAACTCATCGGAAACACTCAGTTCAATTAAACCACATTTCTTATGAGTAATTCAGTCACTCTGAGAAACGTTTGTTCACACAGTAAAACTAAATGCCTGCTGCGGTGAGCTTAGTTAAAAATAGGGAGGGCTGCTGTTTTCCTGTGCTACAGTTGTTGAATGAACCTCATGTTAGACTGAGTAACGCTCAGACAGAAGCCTGGTACACCACTTTGCATTTCCTACCGTCAGCCCACTGACCAAAACTGAGACAAACAGTTCCGATGTTTGTGGCAGAGCTGTTCACTCTCAAATACCCATGAATTTCAACTGCAGAATAACACTTTGAGTATAATTCCTATAATTCCTATATATGAACTTTTATATTGAAACACTCATAAACCATCTTCTGAGCTTACAGAATTACTTCTCCTGCCTGTAAGAACATTTTATAATTTAAAATGATTTGGCTCAGTGAAAGAGACATATTTATGGGGCCAATCAAGCATTTGTCTGACAAACACTGGTTCCATGTCGATATGTGGCCTCGTATTCCTGCGTTTGCACTGATCTGTGAGGCATTCCTGAGGCCAGCTTAATAGGACTGTGTCTGCTTTTTAACCAGCCTCATTAAAGCAGCTGACTGCAGCTGGCTCAATGTGGCAAGCCATTAGCGCCTGGTGGGGGGGCAGAGAGCAGGGTCTTGTTATCATCCCAGGAGACTGAACCCATGTCTGCGACAGACAATGCTGCCGAGCCCCCTGCTCCACTCCGTCTTCCAGTTCCATGCCAAAGTCCTGGCCTCACCACTTCCCGAAAGTCACATTTTAAAAAGCAGAAAGGATTATTAGGGCTGGGGCACAATTATAATAAATATAATATTAAAATGCCTTCTGAAATCATTTCCTCAAGCCTCCCTTTTTGTGCAAATGGATTGGAAAGCATGCTGAGAACATCAGATTAATGTTTTTCCCCAAGTGACTTTGACACTGTAATAAAGGTCCAGGGGAGAGGGAAAGACCACAGGAATGCAGACAGATTGTTTTAGGAGGTTTGCTAAATGGTATTGACTACAACTGGGCAAGTGGAAAGGGGTTGGGAACAAGAAAGATATTGGGCAAGAATGAAGTAGAATATTGCTCTGCCATCCAAACTAAGATTGCAAAATTATAGGACAGTTCAGCATCTCATAGAAGGCATTCGAAATAGGCTGGTAGCACATCTGGGTCAAAGGGCAAGAGGTAATACAGAAATCACAGCAGGCTTGTACAAGGATGCCCTGTGAAGTTGCTGACATCAGTGCCGTCTTAAAGCAATTGTGCTTAGGAGCATTCTTCATGCAGCTAACTAGAAAAAAAGAGATTAGCATTACAATGAGGCTTCACATTAACTGATGGAATGTACCTGTTGCACTGTTAGCAGGGATTCCAGCCATATATTGCCTTTGGACAGTTGATGGAAACTGCAGGTCATTCAACTTTATATTGAGGCTATTTATAGCCTGTTTAATCCTGGAACAGGTTAAGCTTTTTCCAAGATTGCCCAATGGCTGTGGCATTTTCACAAAATAGTGATGTGCATTCCAACTTGCTTTTACTGACTTGAATCATTACTGTCAGTTCTGTAGAAAGATTCGAGTCAGACTAAGCGATTTGCCAAAAGGCATATTATTTTAAGTTTGCAATTATTCAAGGTAGGACTTTACTTCAGATGTCATCTCCAATAATGTACATACCCTGCAACAGGTCAACAGATGTGCAGCTGTATAAAATCAAACAGCCACATCACTGCTAACTTCTTACTTGTATTTTTGCTTATATTTTATATTCATAATTTTCCTATCTTTGTTCTACAATTGATGAAATATGAATGAACTGCAAGAAACATGAAAATAAAGACACAAATAGTAGTGATGCTTTGGTTTAAAAGTATATGCAACATAATATTGAATTAGTTCAGTTTTTATGAAAACAGCTGATACAAGTATTAAGGCAAAGCCTAGATTTATTTTTTTTCTGTGCCAAATGATAAGCATTACTAAACACAGGTCTTCATCTTATCCTCCAACTAAGTGTGTTTAAACATGCTGAATTGATTCATTCATTTCAAAACAGTCTTAATTGTTTTAAAGCTTCAGCTGTGCCAGTGTTTTTAAACAGTCTGAACTGTTCCTGCAATGGTATTTGGTGGATAGGTTTTTAAAACTCACATTAGCCATTGTCGCTAAGGACGAACACAGCATATTACCTGGAAGTTACACCATGGCAAGTTTCTCAAGCGAAAATTAAGCAATTGATTCAAAACTGACATCACTGAGAAAGGGCATCAAGCCCCTGATGCAATGACGCAGACACATATGGGTCAAGAATTCAAGGAAAAAGTGGCAGACAGAGGAACACTGGGGGTTAATGCTTTTTTTTATGTTTTCAGCCAGCAGTCCCTGCTCCCACTCTGCATTAGACCAAAACACTGTAAGTGGTCCAATCATGCTAACTACTCCACACTAATTAGCACTTCTATTCTCACAGTAGTTCATAACTGATGTCCCAAGTACTATTTCAAAACAAGCAGAAAAGTATAGGATGTCAAGGGGACAACATGATGTAACATACGCAAATGTGATTGAATGTTTGAGGACTTTTTGAGCCTTTCTAAAGCTCACTCACTGTGCAACTGGTAGCTTACTAACCATGATGTCTGTCAAAGGTAGTGTGGTGCCAGGAGAGGTGAAAGTAGGAGCAAGCTACCTCTGCTCAGACTATTGCACTTCTTTTTGTTTCGTTCTTCTTGCCGTTTTTCTTCCACTCACCACCTAGCTCCAGGACCATGCCTGCCAATTTTGCCAAAGTAGATATCTGAACCTAACAGCATTAACACATTGTACAGAGGTTTGAAATATTGTCTCTGAGAAGGCAGTGTACAGTCCTATACACAAAGTTTTAGGTAGGTTTTCCAGCCAGCTCTCAAATGAGAAAGACAAACTAAATGCGTCATAAAGTAATTGCGTATGGACTAAATTAACCATTAACCAGTTTTTTAACTGTGACTTAGGTCATGCTGTGCCATGCAGATGCCAGTCCAAATAAGACTATTCCAACTGTGTCATGAAACAGTTATTGTGTATGCTTTGTTGCAAGAAGGGCATAGGTCTTGCTCAAATAGAAGATAATCTTTTTAGATAAAAAAAAAAAATACATACTCCAATTTTCTGAACAGCGCTCATGAATGATCTGAGAACTTGTTGAAACATTTAAGGAATAGATTTAAGAAATTGATGTAATGAGCCATTTTGATACATTTTCAAATTTCGGGTATTAGAGACTTCATTGAAAGTCATTGGTTATTATTTTGGATTCTCTCGATCCTTATCAATAATAGGACCAAATCTGGTCCAATTGTGAGTCATAGTTTTGAAAATATGAAGCTTCATAGAAAACATGTGTAACAAAGATGGCCACTTTAACAAGATAATGTTTCCAGTACTAAGGCTGACTTGCATCCCTGTGATAGTTCACACTTGGGCAGTTAACAACAGATACATTGTTTGGTTTACTTGGCAATGTTTCATGTTTTTATCTGTTAAATCCTGTTTAACATCAAAGACCAGGTAGTCTTCCAGACAATTTAGGGTCGAAATCAAGTTCAACTGTGAAAAAGTGCGACCAAACGAGCCTGCATTCAATGCTGCCCACTTCTTAAAAGCAGGCTTTAGTAATTTTAAAAAAATGAGAAGCAGTATACAAAAATATCAAGATATATTTACAGAAAAAAATTACAATACAAATGAGCGGTATATTCATGCGAATCGTTATCTACCTTTTTTGTTTGTGGTAACGCAATAAGTGCGTTACTTCATAATTCTGTCAGTGCGGTTAGATGGCAAACCCAAAAGTGTTCCGGAACTGTTGAGTTCGTCTAAAGAGTACTTCGGAACACTTTAGTCTAGTTCTTTAGAAATTTACCGGAACTGTCTGTCTGAAAGCGCCTATAGATAAATTTGGATGATGTTAAAACGACATTGAGGAACTGTTAAAATAACAAACCATTTATTTACGTAAGTTCTCCATTTAAGACTTTTTTTATTTCTAAACTTGGTCATGTTAATATTTTTTCAAAGACATCACACGAGGCACAGTTTGTATGAATGAACATCAGCGGTGGAAGGAGGAAATAGCTTAACCATCCCTGATTTGAAGTGATGTATTAACGTGTGGGTGTCAGGGCTGCATTACTGTATTAGCTTGCAGTAGAAAATGAGAAATATTTTAAAGTTCGAGAAAGCTGGAATTTTGAAGTTAAGCAACCCTTAGCAGAAATACGTATGGTACTATAATTTTTACCCGACATATTTAAATCAAATTAAAAAAATGACATTACAAATTGATGCATTACACATACATGAATACAAAGCCAATGCAATTGTGAAGGCAGAATAGATAATGGCTGTCCAAATTAGCATGCAAACTTTTGCAATTATTCTGAAATGTACTTTAGGAGGATGTGATTTGCCTCCTTGTAAAAACATTTAGAATGTTTTTTTTTTTTTTTTTTTTTTTTTTTCTTAATTACAAAAAGTTACACATAATAAAGCAGTTGTGTGTATGGTTGCAGGCTTTATTAATTGCTGGATGTTTTCACATATCACAGCAGAGCTTAGTTGCCAGCTAAATTGGCTTATATATTTTTGCTCTTTTGCCTGCTGAAATTGTCCGAAACATTCATTTCTGTTGCACCTGTGCACTTTTATTTCTATCATATTCAGGTCAATTACAATGTTTTTATCTTTATGCTCCTGCAGCAGACTAAATGTATCTTATCCAAAATAATCCTGTTATAGGCATTAATTACCATAACTATTGTTCTCAGTCTAACTTAATGTACCCAAGATATTAATTTAATAAAAATGGCATAGCATATACTTACATTCTTTAGGGGACCTTTTACAGCCTCACAGTGGTGTTTACTTCTCCAAGACTTTTTTTTTCTTAATTCTAACTATTATTATTTTGCTTTCTGGTGTGCAATATAAGAAAATTTGTGATCATAACTATCTAAATAATTCTCTGCACAGAAATTTAAGCTGTGAAAGAACTGATGTGTGATACTTTGGTGTTTTTGTGGTGATTAGGCAGGTTAGGGGCTTTAGGCCAAGCATTTGTAACATACTCCACCATGGTGGATGTTTCTCAGGAAAAAGGCTTCTGATGCTATAAACCACTGGTTCTTAGTGTAGTCCTGAAAACCAGCGATCAAATCCTTGCCTTGCTATTGCTTACTGTTGGCTAAGTGTCTCATGAAATTATGCTTGCTTAGCCATTGTGTTTCCCAACCAAAGGGAGTGTTTCAGAGTGCAGGGTGTCCCCCATCTCGTCACACAGATAGAACATTATTCAATGTTCCTTTTTTGTATTTCTGAATGTATTTAAGTGTGTTTTTGTGTGAGTTCTGTGCTCCTTACAGCAGATCCAGGATAAGCTTACCCTGCCGTAATCTAATGTCCAGTTGCATGTGAAGAAAACTAATGCAGATCTAGAACCAGTGCTATGGGGAATAAATCTATTTTACTGTGCAAGTGAGAGAGAAGCTGGCAGCTGAAGTGTAAGATAACACCCTTGACAAACCGTTACATCACATGTTTCCTGAGGAGGGGGCAAATGTAGTGAGAGAGCAGTCATGTGGGCAGTGGGCAGGCGGAGCTGTAACCCAGTTACAAAAACACGGAAGTGCAAGACTGTGTGTGAGTGTAGACTGGCAGATAAGCCTTCGTTTGTGAATGGAGTACCTCACGTGTCTGTGTGCCTGCTGGTGTGACAGGAGCAATATGCCTGCATGCTGGAGCTCTGCTGCAACTGGAGTAACTCAGTGGACGCCTCCCTCAACATTTGTGAAGCTGCACACAATACCCTGGGCATGCTCTGGAGCTATGAGGATCCATGCCTCGACCCCACCCCCTTGCCATACAAAACTGAACTAGCCTGGGGAGGTTAGATAAAACGGGCAGACGCCCTACTCCCAGCTAGCAAACTAGAACACAGATAAGTTTCGCGGGCCGGGCTGAGTGACGTTGCAGCTGTTGCTGTGATATAAGCGCGTCTGGACATTACTGCACTTGATCGTGTATGTCCATTCGGCAGCTCTCTCATGTGTGTATGTGTTTCTTTTTCTGTCTCTTTAGCCTTGCTGTTTTTTCTCCATCACATTTTTTCCCGTCGTCCTTCACCAGAGCTCGTATCTCTCTCTTCAGGGACAACCCACTGCTCACTCCCTCTGTTGTTTCTGCCGCAGCTGCTGCCATGTCAGCCCAGATGGAGCATGGAGATGTCCTGCTGAGAAAGGCCCACCCCACAACGGACTCAGTGGAGGAGGAAGGCCTGCAGGCCACGGGGCCAGTGGGCCAGCAAGGCTGAGTTCCTGCTGGCTGTGGCGGGGCAGATCATCGGACTGGGGAACGTGTGGAGGTTCCCGTACCTGTGCTACAAGAACGGTGGAGGTGAGCCTGTCACGCTCATCACATGCAGGTGTCTGTCGTTATAGTGTTGAAAATGAGCATATGAAAATGGCTCCTGTTCAATGGTGACTGTAGACATTGTCCATTACAGTTGTGATTTGAAGTGGATAGGCTTTCTTTGTTAAATGGTTCAGGAAAGGCTGAGGACAGTGAATCTTCCCCCGGAATGAATGAATGAATGAATGAATGAATGAATGAATGTATAATGAAATATATATGATAATTAGAGAGAAAGAGTTGTGATGACTCCTTTCTCTATCTCTCTTTTTCTCTCTCTTTCACAAGCATATATTTTTGTAATTTACTCCGCCTGTTTTTCCTGCTCTCCCTTCCATCAGGTGTGTTCTTTGTTCCGTATCTGTTGTTTCTGGTGCTGTGTGGCATTCCGCTCTTTCTGCTGGAGACATCACTGGGTCAGTTCACCAGCCTGGGAGGGGTCAGTGCCTGGAGGAAGATCTGTCCATTGTTTGGAGGTACATTATACAGACATTCACTTGCATTCTAACAATTCCATGCAAACACTCAAAAATGCCCTCACCAGTGCCTGGGAACTAGGAAATATTGCACAACAACAGTGTCAGAATGACACACTGTGAACTGTGTGTGTGTGTGTAGAAAAGTAGAAAAGAGGCAGACACTCAACTGACCTCATTTATGAAGAATTTACACATTTAAATGTATACATGCTTCTTCTCTAAAGGTAATTAAGCAGGTCTTTATGATGAGCCCCAGAAAAGTGAGCCTTTCCATGTGAAAAAAATGTATTTTCAATCTTATCCCTTAAAGTTTATGTTTCACAGTTAACATCCAGAAAAACATGTAAATCCACATGTTTATAGATGCAAGAGAAATGAGGCCCATAGTGAGTGTGTATGTGTGTGTGTGTGTGTGTGTGTGTGTGTGTGTGTGTGTGTGTGTGTGTGTGTGTGTGTGTGTGTGTGTGTGTGTGTGTGTGTGTGTGTGTGTGTGTGTGTATGGGGTTGTTTGTAGGTCTGGGCTATGCCAGTCAGGTGATTATCCTCCATGGTTGTGTGTACTACATCATCATCCTGGCTTGGGCTCTCTTCTACCTGGTCCAGAGTTTCAACCAGGAGCTTCCCTGGGCCCACTGTAACAACACCTGGAACACAGGTATGCATCATACTCACAGAGCAGTCAGAACTCAATTAATAATCACACCTGGAACACAGGTATGCGCCATACTCACAGAGCAGCCAGAACTCAATTAATAATCACACCTGGAACACAGGTATGTGCCATACTCACAGAGCAGCCAGAACTCAATTAATAATCACACCTGGAACACAGGTATGCGCCATACTCACAGAGCAGCCAGAACTCAATTAATAATCACACCTGGAACACAGGTATGCGCCATACTCACAGAGCAGCCAGAACTCAATTAATAATCACACCTGGAACACACGTATGCACCATACTCACAGAGCAGCCAGAACTCAATTAATAATCACATCTGGAACACAGGTATGCATCATACTCACAGAGCAGCCAGAGCTCAATTAATAATCACACCTGGAACACAGGTATGCACCATACTCACAGAGCAGCCAGAACTCAATTAATAATCACATCTGGAACACAGGTATGCACCATACTCACAGAGCAGCCAGAACTCAATTAATAATCACACCTGGAACACAGGTATGCACCATACTCACAGAGCAGCCAAACTCAATTAATAATCACACCTGGAAATAAGAGTGCCACAAAGTCATGTTCTACACTGTTCCACACACACACACACATGCACACATGCACATACACACACACTGCAAGTCAGTGATGCTTACCTCTTGCCTTCATATATTATGACTTAAACATACCACTGTAACTAAAAACTCTGATGTACATGATTTCAGTGTTCGTGGGATGTAGTTTTGATGCAGATATGGTTTATTCTGCTAGGTGCATGTCTGCCATTGGATGGAAGTAACCTTGCTGCTAATGTGAGCGGCCTGCCTGAAAATGCAACATCGCCCATCATGGAGTTCTGGCAGTGAGTTTAAACAGTCAAACTATTTTTTTTTTCCAGCTGAACTAGAAATGTGAATGTACCTTAAATGTACAAATGTGGATGGTTAGGTTAGTTTGCCATTAAGTCTTAATTCATTGACATGTATGTCACCCTTTAAATTAACCCTCTTCAATTACTCAATTTCAATTACTTGTATGGTACATAAGAGTAGTCAGTGCAGTGCAGTGCAGTGCCTGTGCAGTTCATCTTTATGCAGGCCTACACTGTTCAAATAAATAGGAATTTCAGGACCCATGGGTAAATTTAATTAAGCAGTTCATGTGTGGTTACACTGTCCTAGTCCTACTATGTCTTATTACAAACCAAAACTTTGAGTTTTTCACAATTTCCAAATGTGACACTACAAACACATTGTTATAGTTTTGCAGTTACAGAAAAAATAAATGGTAAGTTCAGGCAAGTAGTTACACAGACATGAAATTGTTTGTTACACTAGTTGTTACCTTGCACCAATGGCTACCTTGTATGTATTGAGATGTACTTACACTGTACAAACTACTAAGTACAGTATAAATATAGAGAATGTAAGAAGGGTTAATATAAAGTGGAACCATATATTTTGTGGAAGAGGGGAGTAATTATCAGACAGGCAAAATGACAGGCTCAGTGTGAAGCAATTTGCCACACCCAGATTACAAAACATACTATTAATAAGACTGTATTTCCCAGTATGGTATGCAGTGTAGTATGTTGTTCTACTGTATTATGTTTTTCAGTAATTGATTTATTGCTTTTGTATAGATGCCATTACACCAATGTTATTTGAAACTGATAGTAGAGATGTTGCAAATTTAAATGAAAACATTGATGATTGGACATATATTTTTGTGAATATGGTGTATGTGTATTGATGTATGTAGGTATCTCTATTTTAAATGTACTGTGTGATAAATTAATTTACACTTATCCAATGGGGTATTGGGTGTGGATTCATGTTACTCTGTGTATGAATGAGGAAGGTGTATGTGTCCGTGTGCATGTGTGTGCGCGAGCACATGTATGTATATGCAGGATTGAGATTTGGTGAACACTCTGTGTATGCATTTGCAGGAGGGAGGTTCTGCAGCTCTCTAGCAGAGTGGGAGACCTGTCTCCCGTGAACTGGAAACTTGCTATGTATCTGCTAGTGGTGTGGGTTGTCTGCTACTTCTGTGTGTGGAAGGGAGTCAAGTCCACAGGCAAGGTGAGGATCTCCAGAGCCTGTCCGTCCTGACCTGTGCTTTTAGCACATACATGTCATGTAAATGCCTGACCACAAAGGTCCACTCTGTGAGCACAAACATTCCATGCAGAGGCCAGATCAATCACACTAATCACATCAGCCTGATGTATTTGGAATTCTCAGATCCCCACACTCTAAAATCATTGAAGCTTTGTTTAGAGACAGAACTGGTTCACAGCTGAAGAGTCATGCTGTCACTGACCTTTCTCCACAGGTGGTGTACCTCACAGCCACATTCCCCTATGTGATGTTACTGGTTCTGCTCATCCGTGGAGTCACCCTACCGGGTGCAGCTGAGGGCATCATATACTACCTCAAACCCAACCACACCAGGCTGGGTGACCCACAGGTACTGTGAAAAACAGCTACACCTAAGCAACACTTACACAGTTACTATAAACCCTATCTCAAAGGGACACTGAGCCCATGACAACTGCACTACCCTGAGACAGACACTCTTCAATTAAATGCAATTCAATTAAAAGCTTAATTGCATTAAACATTAGTACACCCAGCCACGTAAGGGAAAAACTGAACCAACATAATCTTGTCTCTGTCTTTCTGTCTCTGTTTTGTCTCTGTTTTGTTCCTCCCTCTCTCTGTATTTCTGTTGTCTCCTTCCATCTTTTTTCTCAAGGTCTGGATGGATGCTGGCACACAGATCTTCTTCTCTTATGGTATCTGTCTGGGGAGTCTCACTGCCCTGGGTAGCTACAACAAGTACAACAATGACTGTTATAAGTGAGTAATCCAGACACATGTACTGAAAAACGCACAGTGATGTTATGTCTGCAACCCCTATCAGACACAATATTTTAAAAAGATTTCCTTGTGCCAGCAGTCCACATCCAGTGCACTTGTAACTTCACACACACTGCTCATAGGTATTGACACTTAGCTTAGTCGCTGCTGTTGCCCTGCAGCTGTAACAAGAACATGACTGTATTGTTGTCCTAGCTGTGGCCATAATTATCACTGAGGACACCAAGATCGTGACCCTGATCATTCATGCATTCCTTGCCTGAGTGAGTCGGTTGTAGCCGGAACTGCCTCATCCTGTGTTTGTGTGATGTATCGATTGTTTGAGTGGTCTGTCTCTGTTTGACAGGGATTGCTTCACCTTGTGTCTGCTGAACAGTGCGACCAGCTTCATGGCAGGCTTCGCCATCTTCTCTGTGCTGGGTTTTATGGCAAAAGAACAGGGTGTAGACATTGGAGAGGTGGCAGAGTCGGGTGAGTCCAGATTCACAGATTCTGATGTGATGCATTTTAATTACTATCACAAGATTTTATTGCTTAAGGTTTACTGGTGCACTGTATTAAGGGTTTGAAAAGTTTATCTTGATTATGTAACTCTTTATCCACATTTGTGGGGGTCGGTATGTGCTGGGGTGTTATTTACAAATGTAGAGATGCCACAAATTCATTCCTTGTGAAAGTGACAGGTCTACTATATATAGTAAATACATGATATACAATCTGTCACTGTAAAGTTCTCTTCAAAATATATATGAATATGTGATATCACTTATTTCTGTCCTTATACTCCTATGTCCTTACGACCTTATGTTCTTAACTCTCCATATATTTTGAGTTACTGGCATACCTATTTTTTATAGTTATTGTATTTAATTCTAATATACATCAGTGTATTTATTTTTTATAAAGGTCCTGCTCTTCTTACTTTGTCAAAACTCTTCTGTATTAATGAATGTGGCTGTTTGCACCTGTGAATACATACAAGTTGTGGCTATTAAATAAGAGACTAAAGCTCAAGAAAAAAATGTCTACTTCAAGTGATGCGTAACAGCGAACCGAAGACGCGAGCGGGTTGATCTTTCAGGGGTCGTTTATGCTTGCCCCTTGGTCAATGTATACCATGTGATTCACGCATGCGCACTGTGGTTCGACTTTCATTTGCCCAGTCTCATTATTTAATAGCCACACCTCGTATGTTTTCACAGGCCCTGGTCTAGCCTTCATTGTGTTCCCCCGGGCAGTGACCATGATGCCCCTCCCCCAGCTGTGGGCAGCCTGCTTTTTCCTCATGATAATCATGCTGGGACTAGATACACAGGTCAGACAACTCCCCACCGCCCAAAAAACAAAAAAACACCAAGTTTCACTCTCCTACTTAACATACACATAATACTTTTAGTAACCCTCATGGTTGCATAGGTGTGTCTCCCAGGGGGTGCCTCTCCTAACTTCTAATTTTCCATTGGCTCAAGCACTCAAATATAAGTGCAGGCTAATACAGGAATGTAGCCCTTATGCTCTCTCACACACACACACATGCATATATGTGTGTGTGTGTATATATATATATATATATATATATATATATATATATATGTATGTATACACACACACACACTGTTACCAGTTATGCAGTATATTATACTCCTTATTTTATACATTTCCTCTGTCTCCTTCTGGTGCTTCCTGCGTGTTTCAGTTTGTCAGTCTGGAGGCCCTGATGACGTCTCTGACAGACCTGTACCCGGCACTGATCCGCCGGGGCCGGCGGCGTGAGCTGCTGCTGCTGCTTGTGTGCGCAGTCTGCTTCCTGCTGGGACTGGTCATGGTCACCCCGGTGAGACACAGGGCTGCTGTTAACCTTTGACCCTGCAATACCTTCACCCTCTCAGTGCATGTCAGAGACACCTCACCACTGGCCTGGGTCACGGTGGATGTGACGCTGAGTCGCTGAGTTTGTTATGTCGGGTTGAGGTCAGTGCGACACTGATTCAGGACATGTGTGACGCTGAATTATGGGTTGTTTGATGTTGGAAAAGGATCAGGCTCTGTGTGACACTGGTTTAGGATCAGCTTGACACCGGGTCAGGGAATGTGTGATGACTGGATGAGGTCTGGGTTTGACTCTCTGACAGGTCATGATCTGTATCACATTCCTACTGCTTTAGAAAATCCAGAGCCAAATCCATTACCTTGAGCCACAGACCATAAGGTCCATATTCCTGCCATCTCCAAGTAGTGCAATCAGTCAGCATATTTACGTATTGTATCTTTTACTTCTGAGACAAATTGAAATATCCTTCATCCTCCTTTGATTAGCCATCAGTATGCTGTGCTTAAATGAAAGGTGAAAAATGGCTGGACATAGCTTTTTCTGTTGTCCACAACACGGCAGTTAGCAGCTACTGAAGGTGAGATGAAATGTATCAACTCATGGGATTGCTTTTCCAATGCATCTTAATGGTATTCTCCACATTTATGTGCAGAAGCAAAAACATGGGCTATGTGATTCTGGGTTAGACACTGGGGAATGGCTTGTGCTGGGTTGGGGTGTATGCGATTTTGGGTTAGATGATAGGTTAAGAACTGAATGATGCCGAGTTAGATGGTAGGTTAGAGTCTGCATGACACTGGATTAGCATCAGTGTGAAGCTGGGACAGGGTCAGTTTTCTGCTGGGTCAGGGTTAGTGGGGAGCTGGATTAGCATCAGTGTGAAGCTGGGACAGGGTCAGTTTTCTGCTGGATTAGGGTCAGTTTGATGCTGGGTCAGGGTTAGTGGGGAGCTGGATTAGGATCAGTGTGAAGCTGGGTAAGTTTTGATGTTATCGTCTTTCTTCTTCTCTCCCTTCTAGGGCGGTCTGTATGTGTTCCAGATCTATGATCAGTTCTCCTGCAGTGGGGCCAGTCTTCTGCTCCTCTCTATTTGCCAGTCTGTTTGTGTGGGTTGGGTGTATGGTAAGAGCAGTCTATGCAAACCCTTTCCCTCACATATCTCACTTTCACTCAGTCAGTTTTACTGTGCATTTACAACATAAATGCTTATTCACAACTTAATATTTTCTCACTCAACATTTTGGAAAAAAAAACATGAAAAAATGGTAGAATTAAGTGATTTATATTTTCATTTCTATGTATATTACATATTACATTTCAATGTAATATGTTTTTAATCATGTATAATTATATATTCAAAGAAGTGCCTGAAATAAAATGTGCTGCTTGGCATACAAACTATAAATTTCAAAGGTTTGCAAGGCTCTTCGGTGTTTTATTACTTCTGCAATATTTAATATCCTGGACAGCAGCTTATCCAGAAGAATACATCTCTCTCCAGTGCTCCTCTGTAATGTTTGTTTAAGACAAGTCCCTCGCAGGCATATATGTGTGTCCTGTTACAATAACCTCTATTGCCTCCCAACATTGCTAGGCTGAGACAAGAACAACAAGGTCAACAAATACTCAGATATCCATTACTTTTAGGGCTACTACTCTTAGAGCAGTGAACACTATGCTACATCTGTCCCCGAAACCTTTAATAATAGTAATAATAATAATTATTATTAGAAGAATAAATAATTTTATTTATATAGCACCTTTGTTGAATTCAAAGCCACTTTGCAGAGTACAAAAATAAAAGACTCCAAAACTGAAAATGTCAACAAAAATACTTGATTTATTTTAACATAAATTAAGCAATTACAATAAGAAAAGTCCAGTACACCTGACTATGAACATAATTACCCTGTAAAATGGTAGCCCTGAATGTTCTCCTCTCGTCCTCAGGTCCAGACCGGTTCTGTGACAACATTGAGGACATGGTCGGGGACCGGCCGCTGCTGTACTTTAAGCTGTGCTGGCGATACCTGACCCCAGCAGTGTGCTTGGTGAGTGTGCAAAGGCGGTCTGACCCAGCCCAGCCTGCTTTTTAAGCAGGATCAAACTCCTCACACCTGAAGGGTCACTTTGTTTTTATATTTTTGTGATTTACTTTCAAACAGCAGCAAATGTAGGCCTAGGAAAAGGGCGTGTGGACTCCTGAGCAATCCATGACATAAACTAGTCCCTTGTGCTGAACCACACCAAAAATCAGTTTCCCCTGTGGCTGTCCAAGACTGGAGTCTAACACATCTGTGTTAAAAATACACTCAAGTCAAAATATTTAATTTTATGTATTCTGCAGTACATATAAAACATTACCCTGATGGCTAACACTGCTGTGTTCAAAGTGCGCTTGGGAGGAAGTTGGTTCTGAGTTTTGACCTCATTATTCTCAACCTTCCAAGTAATGATTCATCCATATTATGAAACATTTGTAATGCATCCAAATAACCGGGTCTGTCAATTTCCATTATTTGTGAATATTACGTTATGTATATATAATGTATGATATTATTTTATGATATGATGTTATGTATGATTCTATTCACCCAGATAAGCACCCCAACTCATAGAAATCTGGGGTAGCATCAGCATACTTGTTTATGAGGTGTTATGAAGTATATCCAGTTATGAGTTTTGACCAATTTATCTGACTTAAGGCACAATAGGTCTCAAACATAGAATCACAGGCAAAAGGCAGGTCATTTGTTTCACAGTTGATCTACAAATTGAAGTGTCAGTCTCTATATAACTCTCTGTTCATGCTGGCCCAAGGGAACGTTTGTGTTCTCCCTGGTGTGCTGGTCTCCCTTGACCCTGGTCAACGGGCTGGAGGCTCCAGGATGGGCCACTGCCCTGGGCTGGCTTCTGGCAGTGTCGTCTGTGTCCCTGATCCCTCTGTGGGCCATCTACTCCCTGCTCACCACCTCCGGCAGCCTCAGCCAGGTCAGTGTGCTACAGTCTTACAACTTTCCCTAAACCCTCCTTTCACCACAACATCCCACAACCACGTCATAAGCAGAGTGCGCAGCCGGCAGTCCCCCTGCCCACAGACATTTCCCTCACGACAACTCTCAGTCACTAAGGCTGTTCAGCAGCTGTCGATGACATTTATACCTTGCATTCATCAATACTGTGTCTCTCAAAGTTTGTATGACCCACTCACCTTCATGTTCCTAAGCGCAGTTTCGCTCATCCTGTGCCTCTCTCCCGTTATGCAGCGTTTACACAAGTTGTGCCACCCGGAGGAGGTCTCTTCCTTGACCAAGAAGCAAAACATAAATGGTGCACCGTTGATCTGTAACTCCAATGTAATACTGATGACGAAGAAGACAAAAGAGCCAGAGATACATGAAGCATAAACAAGATTGGTTTGGGTCTTAGGATTGGACTTGGCCAGGACTGAATACTGGTACTCAATATGAGGTGGAGGGTGTGGGTTGAGGACTAAGAGAAGAGGAGTGAAGGGTGAAAGCAGAAGGAAGGCAGACCTGTCTCTCAGGATTGGAAAGGCCTAGTAATGGACTTTCAATACAGTGCTACTGCACACAACATAGGGTTGATATATGGAAGTTTAGGGATGAAGGGTGAAGGGTAAATAGGGCCGTAGATGAAGAATGAGTGGTGGAGATTTTATGGGTCTTTTGTCTAGTCTGCTCCTCCAGCATCAGTCCACTGAAGAGGGACAGGAAGCCAGAAGTGACACCATGGGACCGCAGTGATTGAAGACTTCCACACAGCCGACGCAGGTCTCTCCCAGCGCAGCTACGAATATAGTGACTCCACTGTGTGTGGGGCTTCATTTGAGACTTTCAGGAACATGATGTAACATTTCTCTCAGTGATTCACTAACACATGCCCATATTTAGACACTCTTTGTGATCATAGTTTTTGAAGTCATGTAGTCTCAAAGTATTCTCATTGTGCTTCGTAATCACTCTTAATTTAAACTACCAGAGGAGGAAATAATCCTTAAAGGACAGGGTTAAAAAATGGTGCAGGTGGTAAGTGAAGTTTGTCTACACTGTGTGTAATGATATTACAGTATCATCATGTGGTATTTTTATGGTTTAATAATAGGTTTGTGATGTTTAACTGATGTTCAGTGTGAAATGGGAAAAAGCTTTGATCTATCACTTTAAACAGCCTTATACCTCAGTCTAAAGAGGGAACACTATCAAACAGTGTGAATGCGTATGATGTCACCAATGATGAATTAAGATCCCAGGTATACAGTATATACACCAGGAGTGGCAAACTTTGGCCTTGGAAGGCCCCAGTCCTGGAGGGTTTTGTGGTTTCCTTTCAATCAGCAGCTGTGGATTCCTTAGCCAAGCAATGACTTCAGTTTATTTCTTAAGTACAGAAATACACCAAAACCAATAGACACTGCAGCCCTAGAGTCTAAGACTCCTGATATAAGCCATGTTCATTCTGGACCCTGAGGCACAAGGTTTTTGACAATGAGCTATGTACATACACAACACTGAAATATACATATACTGCTAATTTTAGGCAGTCACAGTCATTTTACCTCAGTCTGCAATCAAACAGGTGATTGTTATTCTGTGTCCTCAAAGTCAGTTAAAAAATCAAAGATCAAAGTTTGACTGTATCATATAATATGTGTTCTTACAGGCAAATAGTTAATATTCTGTGGAAGGAAAAAAATAACTTGGGCATCACTTCTCAGAATGCATTGTAAGATTTTTCATGTCTGAATCTGGCTACCTGTATTTTTATTTTTCATTGGACTCCTTCTTAAACAGTAATGGGTGCTATAGCTTTTTAGTTTACAGATAATAAATTCAAAGGGAGCAAGGCATTTTAGAATGTTGTTTTTTTTTTTTTTTTTTTTAATCATAATTTCATTACAGACTCATGCGGTTTCAATGACATCAAAGCAGGGAGTCAGAGTCTTTGGAGAAAAAGTGTTCCCAATGCTAGACGTGCTGAATATATTGATTGAATAGATTGGCCTCGTAATGTAATGGGCCACCTAATGCAAGATTTTTTTATGAAAATGCAAGTCACCATATGTCAGTGGAAATGTACTGATCAGTGAACTGCAGGCAATAAAGCTTCTCATTTTTTGTTTGTACATGGTGGAAAACAATTTTACAGTGTTTCTTCCAGTCTTTACTTCTGAGTCTATGTGTTTTTGACATAATGGATAAAATGTTTACTAATCAGTTTAAGACACTTGAAGTACATAGTTTTTATACATGTGTGACTGAGCTTTGCTTGCATTGAGAAGGATTTACATTTAACACACCTGAGCTTATTTATTATTAATCAGCAGGTCTCTCTAGTGTTACATTTCTTAGTCACAAAACAGTATGGTAAGTCAGATATTCCCCAGGTATTACATTTAAAGGAAGTTGCTAAAAAGGTCAACATTTCTGAGCCTTGTTGGTCCATTTGGCAACTGGCGTAAAACTGGTCTTTTAGGGTAGGAAAAAAAACTCTGTCTTTTCTACCCTACTGCCATCCAGAAATGAAAAGCCCCACCTCCCCTCCCCGGCCAGAGCCAAACCCATCAGCCGTTTACATGTGCTGTGCAAATATCCACTCATCGGGTTCGGGTCAAAAACTTCCGCTTCTCTGGAAGGTTTGGGATATGAGTGTCTCTTCCGCAGTGAACTGTATCAGGTAGGTGAGAAAATGGGGGCACACTCCTCCTGTTATGTAAGGTATGTGTTTTTACCCATTGCCCTCGTCTGCCGACCATAAAAGAGACACGTTCTAAAAAACTTCTGTGTACTAGTGCAGGGAACTGTGTGATGACCTTGTGAGGAATGGGACTTGTTTATATCTGAATGGTACTTTTCCTTTGTGCAACCCATAGACTCCACTGAGGTTTAATGTTCGTTTTATATTGGAGACCAGGTACAATGGAAACAGACTTCAGTGCTATAACTGCATCCTACTGGCTCCCATGCAATAGCCAGCTTGTGTCCACATCTCTTATCCTTAAAGATGCTGTTTGATTTTGTCCACCTTTCGCCATCTCATTTTCATTCTGTCATATAGCTTGTAGTGAAATGTCTTTCACTGATTGTTGACACTTCAGTGTCACAGCACCAGAGCCTGTGGTCCTTGCAAGCATGGACAACCTAGATAAACTCTTGTGCCACTCCAGCAATTAAGTGTGGTATGGTAGACCCAAACACAGAATATAATGTACTGGTGAACATGGGGGGATGAAAGATCACACCCCGTAAACACCCCTTAACAACAAATGATAATTTTCTCAGTTTAGCAGTTTCTCCTGTATTTCAGAGCATTTGCCCCAGTGCTCTGCATGCAACGGGAATCCTTGTTTTTGTTGTTTTGTTGTTGCTGCATTGAGCTAAAAATACTCCAATGCAGGGATCTATTTTCCCCATGATTCCAATAATAAGCCTTTTAACTCCTCTCCATCTCATTCTGGACATGATGATGTAACAGAGCCCAGACTCCTGCTCTGAATGAGGCTCAGACCAGGCTGGAATCCACAGAATTCACACACTAGCGTAAGCCAGTAATGTGGTGTTTATATAAGAAAACACACGCACACACACATGGCCACTCATTGACTCAGCATGCGCGCCAGTGCTCCCCTCAGATTCCCGTGCAATATGCGTGTGCCAGGTTGGGTACCTGCGGGGTAGGGTGGAAACTCTGCAGTTATGATCTTTACAGAGATGAGATCAGTGTTTTCAGCCTGATGAGTGGGAAGACTGGGTGACCTCAGCGGATTGGGGTACAGTGTTTACTAACAGCATTGTGTTCTCTGATATCTAAGGCAATCAAAACTGGGGGAGGGGAGTTAAGCTGTTTGTGTGAAGGAAGGTATGAAGTGTCTTTTCCTGCCTTCAGATCTCACTCCATCTGTTTATCTCAGCGTCCCCCTTCCGAATCCCTACTACCTCCATTGTGGTTACCATACAACATTCTACTAGATTTGGGGACTTTCAAATATCTTAAAGCCTGAACCCTGAAAATGAGGGAAATGTATTCAATGTGGCAGGTTGTTTAACTTCTAAGTCTGGTTCAATGAGTTATTTTTGGTGGTTTATTGATTGATGTAGTTTGTGGTTTTGGCTGTGTTGAGGGGTTTTCTAAAGATGGTCGGGGTGACAGATGAGAAGAGGAATTTGAGCAGGATTGCTGTCTCAGATGATGAGCAATGGAAACATATTGATAGATCCTCAGGGAAAATTGGTTCTCTGAATTAGCTTTCAATAAACAGTCACTAAATGGGAGACTAATGCAATTTAGATGGTGATCTGGAAGCACAGCTCCTAGCCTGACTTCCATATTCCTCTGAGAAGTGTTTTTTATTGGATCCTACCATGATTTGTGTCAGTTAAAAATGCCAAGACTACACTGCTGGCACCGAATCATGCTCCCATAAGAAAACATTATAAATACCACCCGCCCCCTTCCCTGGTCTTTCTCTCCCCGTCTCTCTCTCACACAAACACACATACCAGGTTGCATAAGCATTTCACACACATTTCACATTCACAGATTACGCCATATTGTAGCAGCATTTTAGCAAGCACATGTTTTAATGATGAGAAGAACTGGTACATCACCATACCCAATTATTTCAGCACAAATACATGGGAGAAGTTGCAAGAACTGAATATAGAACATAATGGCTAAAGACGCATATTTATGTCAGCAGTTAAAATGATGCTGTTTCTTTTTCTGAAACTCTTACTGTCACTACTGACACTGACATGGAAGGCAGTGGTGCACGTGATTTTTGCTGTCATTTATCAGCCGTAAGCTTGCAGCCAAATGCCCGCACTATTATTCTGTACAGGAAGCAACCCTGCCGCCAGAGGGGGTTAAAGAGAAAACTAAGCTTTTCTTTGACTGTCCTTGGAGCAATTTCTCTTGCAATGATGTGACGATAAACTTCGCCTTACCCCCTTGAATGCTGATTCAAACATGAATTGCTCGTTCATAGCTGAAGAAAAGATACTGTAGCTGTTGTTAAGAATTCCCCCCTCTGTTGCTTGAACTCTGCTTCCCTCCCTCTCCTACTGTGACAAATTGCTGAAATAGCCGGCGCAAGAATGACAGTCCGCAGTAAACGCATTGTTCGGGATCTTTTCCTCTCCACTACACTCTCTCCCGTTTGCATCGTGGCGCCGGGGTGGGAGTGGACCGCTGGGCAGGTCGCTGTGCTGCAGGCGGAGGCAGCGTTTGGAGGCTCAGAAGCACTTGACTTGGCTTTGATTACTACATACACGAGACCATAGACTCGGGAGAGGAAGAGAGAGAGAGCGCGAGGGGGCAGGACTTCTTTTCGCTTGTGCTATTAAGTGGAAACTTTGTTTTTCGTTCTCAAAGTTCAGCTCAGTTCTCGCAAGCGGTGTCACCCATCCATGCTCCCTGCTTCAACTCATAGTGCCAATGTCTTTGTTTTTTCGCCTTTTTATACTTTTTAGGGGGAGCTTGAGTATCAAAAGGCAATGCTCCTCCTAAATAAACCTGCTCCTCGTTTTAGCTTATTTTATTCTATCGCATTTCTTTTTGTTCATCTTATTTTGATTGGGGATACAAAGTATACTGTTTTATTTCGACAGTTTAAATGAAGATGACTTGTATGCATTGTCCGTTACCTGAGAGCATGGTGGTGGTAAAGTTTCTATTGTTGTGCGTGGTGGAGTTTATTGCTGGTGGTACTGTGCCGGACACCGGTTTGGTCACTTTCAAGGATTTTGTACCACCTGTGACTGACTCGATTCTCGCACCTGCCCTCCGGAAAAACGGAATTGTGCAAAACATCGATCGGATCTACCATGGGGGTGGAAAAGCTGGGTATCTTTTGTATATGGACGGCAGGAAATTTCAATTGGATATGGAGAGGGACGAGGCGCTCTTATCCCATCACTTCAGTTCAGAGTATTTGGATGCGTTGCATAGGACTGGCAAGGGTATACAACCACTTCACAAGCAGTGTGTTTACCGTGGCACAGTGGATTCCAATCCTGAATCTTTGGCGCTCTTCAATCTGTGCCGCGGACGGCTAGAGGGCTTCTTTGCGGTGAAGCACGCCCGCTACACTATCAGACCACTGATTAGGCTGAAAGGACACGAGAACGATGTGCGTTCCACAGAAGATGCAACCCCAAACCATGTCCTTCACTATTATTCCCGAGAGGGTTTCAGTTTCGAAGCCATGCCAGGGCGGGAGAGTTGTGGTACACGGGAAGAGCGAGGGCGCAGACATGCCACCGGCAAGCATCGCCGCGGGGAAAGATTGAGAAAGAGAATTCGCAGTTTTTCTCTGGATGGAAACGGACACAGGACGCGCAGTGCACGGTGGTGGTTGTCCAGATCCGATTCTGACCCATCAGGTAAGAGGCGCAAGAGGTCGGTTTCACGCGCCAGGCACGTGGAATTGCTCCTGGTCGCTGATGAGTCCATGTCCAAAAAGTACGGCAAAGACCTAAACCACTACCTGTTGACACTGGCTTCCATCGCCTCTAAATTGTATGGCCACGCCAGCATCGAAAACCCTATCCGATTGTCTGTGGTGAAAGTGGTAGTGGTTACAGATAAGGAGAAGGGGCTGGAAGTGACTAAGAATGCGGCTGCCACGCTGAAGAGTTTCTGCAAGTGGCAGAATCAGCAGAACCCGCTAGATGACGACCACCAAGAACACCACGACGCTGCCATCCTCTTCACCAGGCAGGTAAACAGCTCATCTGGTCGACACAGCCAATTTCACTCACAGCAGGTTAATCGCGCTCTTTTGAATTGTAAGCGCAGCAGAGTGTGACTGGCCTTTGTTGTAGATTAGAGAAGGTCTCGGTCAATGTCGTGAATATTTTGTTTTCTGTTCATGTGTACGATATGATTTTTAGTGAGAATGCAAGTACATATTTCATTTGTTAGCTGGTTAGCCACTGACAGCCGATGGAGAATCAAGTATTTTTAAAGATGTAGTGTATGAATTATTTACATCGTTGCCAATCAGAAAAGTGATAAAAAAAGATACATTTACATTCTGTGGCACTGTTGTGATTGACTGTTTCAGGACACTTCCTCTTGCCTCTTGTGATCTCTAATTAATGTTTTAATTACCCAGCATGGGGTCCATAAATCCTTCAGTGTTTGTATGCATGTGATTTCTCATCTGTTGTGTTAAAAACACATTTAGTGACTTTTTTTAATGAAGTTCAGAGAGTAATTCTTTCCATATGAATACAGGTGGGTACAAATACACTTTTGAGTCTAATGACGCTGTGTGAGGTTATTCTACCCACAGTGTAAACTAGCCAGCCACAGTTGTCTGGTTTATTTAAATCTATGAAAAATGTTTTTGCTTACGATGGTGTTCAGTCATGTAAATCCACTCTCACAAACTGTCTCCCCCCCACGTCTCTCTCTCTCTCTCTCTCTCTCTCTCTCTCTCTCTCTCTTCCTCCATC
Organism: Albula goreensis; assembly: GCA_022829145.1. Taxonomy (NCBI): domain Eukaryota; kingdom Metazoa; phylum Chordata; class Actinopteri; order Albuliformes; family Albulidae; genus Albula; species Albula goreensis. The sequence continues at coordinate 29,662,220 of CM040745.1, forward strand.
CAAGAACCCTAAAACTGTTTCCTACAAGTGTTTTTCTGGGCACCGGTCCCTGTCTTTGGAGTCCCCCTCCCAGTCCCAGAACTGGGCTGTCTCGGGGCAGTGCGATCCCTCACTGTCTCTGCATGCACATTCTTCTCAGAGACCTGCAGGATGTAGTCACAATCAGCTGGTCAAATATCAGTGTTTCACCCAAAAAGCACAGCCCTCAGCTCTCTTCTGTCATTGGTGCCTCCTCTCAGATTCCCCTCCACTCAGTTTGTCTGTCCTGCTGTTGGGGGGGAGGGGCATGGGAGGTCAGGAGAGCCTTCTGAGTGACTTCTGGAAATTCAATATCAACACTGAGCCCCTTCCCAAATTCCATGGAATTGCTTCACGATGCAAAACACCCCCTCTCTCAGTATTGAGGACAGAGATATTACCTTGAGGACAGAGGATATACCGTCACGCGAGATCTTGTTTGGCCAGCGATAGTGTTCTCCATACCTCAGGGGAAAGCCCTTGGCTGGGTCGCAATGAGGGGCCGGGCTGAGATACAGCACCGACCCAAATGCCAGCAGCACCCTTGTTGTCTTTACATGCATCTCGTTCAACACTCCAGCACCTGCTGCAGGTCCCTGCTTTGCCCTACATATGGGCCGCTCTACTTAAGTGGCTACCACCGCTACCACTTATTTGTCCTACAGGCTCTTATGTGGGAATGACATTTAATATCATATATAGCATTTACTCAGCTGTAGGTTTTAATGGAAGTTGTTTGTTGCCCTGTGTTAATGACTTCTCACTGTAGACTCACTTTGCAATATCTGCAGAATCACAACATATCCTAAATATAAACAATTAAAGATCACAGCATAGCATACTGATGAGCTTTGAACATATGCAGCCTGGTGTACTTATGAATTGCGGACTCATAATTGAAGTTACAAACTGCAGCTTAAGAGCATACAACAGTTATAACCCAAAGTAGACTCACAGCATGGTCCATTTACACTCTACTGACATGCAGTATGCTGAAGTCATAAACTCTGCAACCCTTCAGCATACTCCCGTTATAAATTCTGCAGAATCACACACTGTGACATTTTTCTGTTGTAAATACAGACTCATAACTCCAGTTACAAATGGGCTAGACTGAGAGCATACCCTCAGCCATAAACACAGACTCACAGCATACTGAAAATGTTAACAGTAAACGCACAGTGTATGTAGTTATAAACTCTTTAGACACACAGTATACTGCAGTGGTTATTAGTTATTACTGTGGCAGACATAATTTAGTTCACCCCCTCCATTCTTCCTGTCCCTGGTTTGTCCATGCAGTTCCACACAGCGAACCGTACGATTCACAGGAGTCAATTTGATCCTCAAAGGGGGCAGTGTGATCCACAAAGGGGAGACTTAACTGGGATGGTTTGATCTTCTCAAAGGGACACTTTGATCATCCAGTTGTGCAATTTGACCTACAAAGTGGACAGTCAAATACTCGAAGGGGACAGGTAAATACACAAAGAGGACAGTTTGATCCATCTACAATGGAGAGAGTTAAGTGCTCAAATGGGACTTGGATGCCCTAGCAGAATTTGGGATGTGAGGCCCTCTCAAGTGAGCAGACACACATGTGACCTTGTGTCACGGTTCTTTTCATACCACAGCAGAATTACACAAGAACCCTATTGAGCAGTATGTGTGTGTCTGTGTGTGTGTGGGTGCGTATGTGTGTCTGTGGATGAGTGCGCGCGTGTGTGCATTTGATTATTAGATGTTATATGAGGGGACGCATGGCTGCACCAAGCTTTGCTCCTGTAGTCCTCCTAATGAAGAACAATGCTGTGATTGTGAGATGCTCGGCTTCCTGCTGATGGACTACACAATATAGTGAGATTAGAGTCCAACACAGCAGGCTTTCAGCCTTCCAGTATGCTGGGCAGAAACACTGTTAGACTTGTGTGTGCACATTCCACTCTGCTCTTCACAGAGTACTTTTAATTTTTTTTCTTTTGCAGCAGATTTTAAAAGGACATTCCAACCTAAATTAAAAATTGAAAGTGTTAAGTTTTTATCTTCAGAACAGCTGGAGTTACTTTTGTCATATGCCAAATTTTAACATTTTTGACCAGACTCAAAACATATCTTGAGTGTTGTCTGCATCACTTGGAAATCCTCACTCACATATGCTCTCTGTCTTTCTCATTCCTGTGGCAAACAGAGCTTATTGTGATCAGCCATCTTTTTGTATCTCTTTATGTAGGTAAAACAATGCTTGAGACATCCTTAATATGGCAAACATTAATAGTACATTGATGCTGCGACCTCTCAGCACTGGAAACATGAAGGCCTCCAGGCTTTGCCGAGATCACAGGCAAGAGCGACTCTAATAAGAACACATTAATTCCACCTTTATTTTCACACATCAGTGTGTGAAAATACTGCTCCAGATATGTATGCACTGTATATAGGTAGGTATTTGTGTATGTATGCATGTATAATCTATTAATGTATGACAATTGGGTTGCAAAATATGAAAACCTGTATGCAATATGAAAATCTGTATATGTAACCTGATTTTCTGGAGCATCTCTATTCAAACAAAGGCAAATTTTGAAATCTCTGCCATTCGATTCTTATGGTTCAGAAATCTTGAAAGACATGCTGTAGTTAAAACCTCTGTGTATGTCACATGAAAGAAGTTAACACTGTGGTTTTCAGTGAAAAAGCAGTCTTTTGGGGTGGTTGAAATTTCCGTTTAAGTTAATGCTTATTTGATTTGGTTCCATTCATAGAATCTAAATCATGTGCTTCATTGTTCAATGCTTTTTGAAGTTGTTTTTCCTGGCTTTATATTCTTATATTTTAATGATACACCAAATGAGCACTACCCTCAAGTGAAACACCCACCCCACCGCCATCACCATTATAGATGAACGGATGACAAACACGTTCAGCAGTGATGTGCCTCTTGTAATCACACAAATATGCATCCAAGCACACACAAAGATGCAAGCACGCACATGCACGTGTATGCACACATAAAAACATACACAGCAGCATGTGATTGGTGGAGCCCTGTCCCCAGCATTGAGGCTGCTCTAGTGACAGCAAATCGTTGTGTGGGCTCAGTTCTCTCGTAAGCCCCCCACCCCCAGTGCCACGTGCGACTTCTATGTGTACGTGGGAGTCTGTGCTCCTATTGGCTGTCAGAGCCCTTCTGTGGGCGTGGCATCCTCTCCTTGGCAGTATGTGTTTGCGCTCGGAGACAGAGGCATTTCTCACATCCTACTTTTTATCTGAGGTAACTAATGACAGTGTGTAGAATCCACATGCTTCTGACTCTGTCCACGTGGGGCGGGGGGGGGGGTGTTTAGGGGAACATTGCGTTCTGCACCCATGCAGTATCCAAGCGACGTGAAATTTCTGCAGTGCGTTCCAGAGGCATAGTCCTGTCCTCTATTCCAGTTCAATATAACCTTATCTCTACCCTAAGGCAAGTGTGGACTCCTATTGACATTTTGCTGGCACCACAGAAGTAACCACTTGACAACCAAGTGAGTGAGTACGGAGAGGAGGGAAATGTGACTGAATTTGGGACACGCTCCATCATTATTGTTGCGATTCTTCACTTGAGAGAGAGGGAAGTAACTGCCAAGGGCCTTTTTGCTTGCCAGGAAGCTCATGATGTGGTTAGCTTGCTACAGTATGCCTCCCCATCCTTTCAAACATATCTCAAATAATTGCAGAGTTAGAACGATTAGTGAGCTAACTGGCTAACTGGAGTCAGCTGTGCATTGGAAAACAGCAATTGTTCATGTCCTTTTGATAACTAATGCAATTAGAGCAACTGCAGTCATATTACAGAAGTATGACAAATATCTAGATTTACAAAATGTTTAGAGAAATAATGCTCCTTTTATTTAGCTAGTGGATAGTTCAAGCAAAATTGCAATTATAGATAAGTTATAGTAGGTTGTTTCAAATGAAGTTATCCATTAGCCACAATCCTAGCGCAGAGCTAACAAAACGTAAGGGCTTATTTTCAATGAACGATGGGAAGGTGCATGGGACGGTCGTTAAGGTGCTAAGGACTCCAGTGGTGGTGACAGTGTCAGCAGAACATTTTTGCATGGATCTGGTCACCTCAGAAGTCATGCATAGCAAGTGAATGTCCATGGGCTTGTATGAAAAGAGGTCAGAGTGAATCATGCTAATATGTTGTGCCTTCATCATTGGATTATCTTTAGGGCTGTAATTTGAGTTGGGGAGGGTCATATCTCAAGTATGAAGCGGTTTACTGTTTAGAAAGATAACATCTCTCTGTTCTTCCTCTCCTTAGGTCCTTACTTCTTCTGTTTTTTTTCATTCATCCAATCCACTTTTCATTCATTCCTCCAGTCATCATTCTCACATAACTCCCTTCAGCAGTTCACACTCATTCTGCCACACTTTGTTGCTGTCACTGTAATCTCCACTGTCAGTTTCAGCACTGTGTCGTTGTCAGTGTCACTTTGTCTCTCTCATAGATGTTAATCACTCACTCTTTCTTTCACTTACCTTGTCATTTTTTCATTCCCTGTCTCTTTCCTACTGTATTTAACATTCACCATGTCATTCTCTCTTTCACTATTCATGTCTTTCACACTGACTGTGTTACACTCATCCTATACCTCTATATCTCACTCTCTCTCACACACACACACACACATGCACACACACCTTCTGTCACACCCTCTCTCTTACACTCACCCTGTCACTGTGAAATTGTCACTCTAGACACTCTCTGTCTCACACTCATCCTTCCCCTCTCATTTTCACATTCCGTTATCATTCTCACTCTTACCCTGTCCTCTATCTTTCATACTCCCTTAGACTACCCATTTCACAGTCACTATCACTCTGTCATTCTCACTACATAACACTGTCACACCCAGGGACATATGGTGTTTTGTCCTCCTGACAATCTGCCCACTCAGTGTCCCACTGGCTACAGCAAGCAACAAAGCAATGAAGTAATGGATGTCAGTGTTATCTACCCCTCTAACTGAACATTTTTGTTGAGAATTTATTCCTTTAAATGTCTACTCCTTTAAAATATTATTTTGCTCACGTTTGAGAATATTTCATGGTGTAGGAGAAAATTCAGCATCTCAAAGTGACCAACCACAGTCACTGAGTGTGTGTGCGCGTGCGTGCGTGTGTGTGTTTTTGGTCTGTGCATGTACCTGAATGAAAGCTGCATGTGAGCAGTGTAATCAGGGAGATGGACTGATGTGGGACTGATGGAGTGTTTTTGTCTCACTCCCTGACCTACATACCTTTCTGTCTGCTCTCATTTCATTTTGCTCATACCATTCTTTGCTCTGTCTTTCTTCCTCTGTCTGTCCCTCCCAGGTGTCCATGAAAACATTGTGGTCAGAATGAAAAGAAACTCCAGAACTTCCCAGCTTTGTTTTTCAAAGCAACTCCACATGTGTTCCACATGACCTTGTGCCGTGGGTGGGATAGCAAGAGAGGGAAAGGGGAGAGGGGAGTGAGAGATGGAAAGAAGCGATTGAGAAACCAAGAAAAAGAGGAGGAGAGGGTGATGAAGGGTGATGGAACTGGGGGGAGGCTTGCTGGGTGGTGGCTAAGAGGGTAAAGATGTGGGTGGGGTGGAATTAAGTCATTTTTAACCCCCTGTCTGTCCAATTGAGATCCTACTTCAGGACCGTAACCCATGCACCCCATGCAAATCTAATTCCCAGCACAGTTATCGAATTACTGACAGCTCAGGTATGCCGAGAGGCTTAGTAGATGTTTGCCGTTGTTACCGACTGTGACAAGAAGCAACAGAGCTATTCCCGAAAACAAGGCTGTTCATCACTCTCTCCCTGTGTCCTGAGGCCTCTGTCAACGCCGCATTATACAGGGTGTATGCTACAGTGTTCAGATGTCTGGATGTGCTCAACTGGGTCCCAAAGCGGGGTGCTGTTTGGCTGTGTTAGGCTCGGTGTGGAGATTTGCATCAGCCTGTGCCTCAGGCTCAGAGGATCTGGATACACACTGTCACACAGCCCTTCTTCCCCATCACATGAGCTCTTTCGCCCCATCACAAGGCTGGGGATCTGGCTCCAGGAGCCAGCTCCACACAGGCCTCCCTCTGGTGCTGCATTCCTCTGTCTGCCATGCGTGATCACTAGAGTAGGTTCAAGCGCCACAGAGGAGAATGGAACAAAGGACAGGCCTCTCAGGTCAGCACCTGTGGGTTTGTATTGTTCCAGTAGAGCCCCAGGTCAAATATGTGCGTACGTGCATCTAAGCATGTGTGTACACGTATTTTGTGGTAGCATATGTGTGTGTGCCTGTGTGTGCATATTTGTGTATTTTTGAGTGTGTGTATGTCTGTCTTTGCATGTGTGTGTGTGTGTGTGTGTGTACGTATTTCCTGACAGTATATGTATGTGTGTGTCTGTGTGTGCATATCCATACCAGTGCTTTTTTAGGATAACATATAGATAACAGTCATGTCAAAAAAACATATTCAATAATGTTTAGCATGATAACATATGAGAAAATATGAAGCAATGGAAAAGGTTTGAGGTTAAGATAGCATTTCACTTTATTGTTTCCTTTTGCCCAGATATCAGTGTTTGTTCTTTTGCATTCCAAATTTCACAATGTTTTCAGGCTTTCCCCATATACATGGCAGAAAGCCCCCATTAGCCAAAAGTGGATTGTGGTTCTGATCAAATGAAAATGGGATCTAACCAACAGACATCCTGCCTAGCCTTGGAGCCAAGTTTCATATGGGCCACATGGAGCTGATATAAGCGCTTTCAATTCCCGCTGCTCTCCAACTACTGGGAGCGCAAGCTGGCTTCCTCAATGCACCAGAGATGCCCCTTAAATCATCCTTCTTTTAGAAATCTCTTTCTTAAATCATGTCTTCCCCTCCTTTTTAATCATCATTCTTTAAAATGATTTCTTTCCGTTTCTGTGTGAAGTGGTCTCCCTGCTGTAGTCCTCACTGTAGATCATGTCTTAAACCCAGAACACCAGAACAGGGAGTATTCGCTAATAGAGGATTCTGGCCAGGACTGGAGGGCAAATACACACCAAGAGAAAACTCACACAGGAAGGGGAAGAAGCACTTTATGGGGAAATTACCCTGTTTCTAAAACTGGCTAAATAAAAAAAACTTAACAGGAAGACAAAGAGGTGCCTAATGACTTGTCTAGCTGTGATTTTTGTTCGTTCGCCTGTGCGTGTTTGTGTAGCATATTTAAGTGATTTGTGTCCTGGCAGTACCCCTCGCCCTGCTGTATGTTGACGTGTGTGACTGCGCCCCCTGCAGGACCTGTGTGGGCACCACTCCTGTGACACGCTGGGCATGGCGGACGTGGGCACCATCTGCTCTCCAGAGCGGAGCTGCGCGGTGATCGAGGACGACGGGCTGCACGCCGCTTTCACTGTGGCACACGAGATCGGTGAGTATAATTGCAAGCATACCGTCCTCTTACCAAACACCGGGTGTGTGTGTGTGTGTGTGTGTGTGTGGGTGGGTGGGTGTGTGTCTGTGTGTGTGGGTGGGTGGGTGTGAGTGTGTGCTCCTAGTTCCTGTATCTTAGGAGGACTCTTGGAGAGTGCAGAGATCATGTGTTGTGATTATCACATCAGTTGTTTATTAAACAGGGAAAGTTAGCCACGTGGCATAGCATATCCAAGACAGTCGTCTTGTGTGTGTGTGTGTGTGTGTGTGTGTGTGTGTTTGCATGTGTGCCAGTGAGAGAGAGAGATAAGAGAGTGCTTGTGAGAGATACAGAGAGGAAGACAGCGAGAGAGAGAGAGAGAGAGAGGAGGGAGGGGGAGACAGCAATCCTGGAACACAGCTTGCACACAAAACTATTACATACATCACAGACTGCCTCCTCACCTGGATGCCAGGTCACCCTGTAGTCCAACCTGGTGGCACAGTTCTGCCCCTCCCCCATCACCTGATAAGGAGGGTAAGCTGAATTATCCTCTTCCTGCAGCAACAGGAGTCACACCTCTGACCTGTCTAAGCCCCGCCCCTCCTTCTGCCACCCCCGGCCCACCCTTTGGTCAGGCCATTTCTGACATGGGCACCCTCTATAAGAATTCATTCTCTGTCATCATACAGATGGGAAGCAAACAATGCAGAGGAATTCAGAAACGTTTTGAGTTCAAATGAGGTAAATAATCCTACTCATTTTCCAATAAAGAATAAAGAACTTCACAATGAAGGCTTAAATATGCCCGTTAAAAGCATTCATAATGTTTTCCAAAATGCCACCATGGAAAGTGTGTTTATTAAAAACAAATTCAAAGAAACATATTAGTATAGTTGTATTGTGATGGCAAAAAAAACTGAAAATGTTTTTTTAATTATCAGATCAAAAACATTACTAAGTAGATATCAGATGTATAGCTCCAATGGTTTGGAATGCTGAAATACCATAAAACTGAATAATTAGCTAATCAAAATAATTTCTGGATGCTAAGGAACAAGCACAGCAAAACCAAAAATAATTGAACATAAAAAAGGAATGCATTTGAAAATAACAATTTGTTTATCTCCATGAAGTAAACTCAAATCAAAAACATCAAGTCATTCTTGAGAAGTGGAAGCATCCAGCAAACATAATAAGAGCCACTGAACTGCCCAGTTTCATTGCAAAAGCTAACATACAAACGGAAGTGCTGGCACCTCCAATCTTTAAACTGAGATGTGGGAGTCTGAGTGAAGTCCTCAGCTTAAGTGCTTTTCTATTGGTCACTGGTGTGACCTGAGGCCTGGATGAGGTCCAGACCATACCAATACCAAATATGCCCCACAGCAGGAAACCGGCTTGCCCCATGAGGTTGAGTCCCCTGAGAGTCAACTGGCATGTTAACTGCTTACTTATTGTGCGTATAACAATCAATTTCACATCTGAAGTCTGGCTGCACCAGATGTGCCAGGGGTTTCGCAGATAAACTGGTGGAATGCAGAATTAATACGAAATGGCTGACTGAACACATTTTCAGAATGTAGGCATGACAGTATGTACCCCTCTAGAATTGACACAGGATGTTGCCACAACAGGATGGTCTTCGTGTACTTATAGTAACTGCTACACTACACTTTGTAGAACTCATGTTCTATGCAGAAGACCTGGATTGGCTGTCTCCTACTGCAGAAGAAACCTCTTGGTAGAGAAAATACTGCCTATCTTGCGCCCTGGTATAAAATTCAACAAATACAAAGTAATTAACTTCCCAAAAAAATCTGCTGTCAGAAAACCAGATGCCAGCTCATTTTAGGCTAAATTGTCTATATGTATGTGTAACAATCATAACAGATCATAATGCCTTGACATGACAGTGTTAGATTTGCTAAATGAAAGTGATGGAACTGTATACTGTACACTGTACACAACATATATAAATTAGAGAAACTAATGCATGAAATGTTGAGAATAGGCCTGGTGACACTGATAATAAATACAAAAATTCTGGATGTAAGTAAAATTCTCAAAGACAGTCTAGAGTTTAAACATTTAAAATCCTACAGCTAAACCCTTAGATCAATCCCCTTCAAATGGCCCCGAAGCTTAATTTAATAATCCAGCCGCCGTGCCCAGAATGACGCTTCTAGTAAACCATCATAAGTCATGATGAACCAAAATAATAAAACAAGCCAAAAATTCTTATTCTGAATTTCTGGACAGTGAAATCAAAACACAAAGCAAACTCGATTGCTCACAGGCCATAAATGTGACAAAACACTGGCAAAATACCTCTTCGTTGTCAGAGATGAAAAGTTGAGACAGGTCCTGACTAAGTACAGCAGGCTTGGATAGCATGCCTTGGAAATTTTAAAAAAGCAGATAAAGAAGCCAGGTAACAGGTGGTTAGCCAGGTGATGTCAGGACATGAGATAAGATGAGCAATGCAGTGTGAAAAATATAAAATATTCAAAGATAAAAAGTTTACTAATGTCTCTTCTCTGAGTTAAAAAAAGAGTTTTCATAATGAATTAGCATATTCATTGAAAACTGGTGTTTCCTCTCTGAAAAAAGTCAGCATGCTTGATGTAGCATGTGCTTAACTCTGTTGTGTTTAACTAAAGTCAGCCTTAAGCCAAGCCTCCACTGTTTACTGGCAGTGGTGAGTTGAGGGACATGGAGGTAGTCTTCACCGTCTTTCCTGCTTGGAAAGTATACAAAGCCACTGTTTGTTTGTGAATATGTGCACATGTTTGTGAGTGTGGTCTAATGTGTTTCTGGTTGGTTTAACTTGAATGGGAGGGAAATTTTCCAGCTGGGGAGTCAAAGGAGTTAACTAGCAGAGACTGTTTGCATACCTGCTTTTCCAATCAGGATGCCCTTCCTATGTATGCCAGTGTCTTTCTCTGTTCAGTTCCATTCCATTTTAATGATCTTCATTGGCAGGATAACAAACAGGGGGTTTGCCAAAGAATTAAATGTAAATACAAAATGACAAGACACACATATCCAAACAGCACATATCATTGAGTTTTATGTTAGCTTCCCTCCCATCAATTATCTAAAAAGAACATACTGTCTCTGTTTATCTGACTGTCTGACTCTCTCTCTTTCTCTCCCTTTCTTGCTGCCGTTTCACTACCTTCCTCTCTTTCATGCTTAGCACATTCATTTTATTGTGTGCACACACTCTATATTTCTGTTCAAAAAAAAAAAAAAAACAAAAACATAGTACTGAAGGAAACATATTTGACTTGAGGAATCTAAGGTGTGCCTGAGTGTACTTTTCTTCTGGTTCCAACACAGGAGTATGCAAAATTCTGTCACCTCCTTAACAAGAATTATAGTTATTAGAACTGTTGTTCATCTGCCGCCCTTTTAGAGATATGTGATATTATAGAATGATGATATAAAGTGCATAAGACAAGATATTACTTTTCACCCAAAATTTCAGCTCATTTTATTCTCAGCATTAAAACATTCAAACTCTCCTACTGTTAAGGCCTCAGAATTAATACTTTGCATGCCAAGCACTCCTGACACTTTAAAGGTCTTTAGAACAGAATCATTCATTTTGAAACATGCCTTTGGCTGTAGCAGCATAACCTGACATGGGTATGAGGAAGGAGATGATATGGAGTTAATGGATGGCCACATGGAAAGGCTCTGTCGGATCCTGTCTATCCTCTATCAATGACGAGTTGAACAGAGGTTCTACTATGAAACTTGGGACTCCATTTTGACAGACCAAACTTGTGGTGCCATCATAAAAAGACAATTTTACTTAATAATTGTACGTAATTTATTTGAAAACCCAGATTTTTGTGCCGTCTCTGTTAGGGCAATGTATATGATAAAATTTTGGAATGTAACCATTGCAGCCACGTCGTAACTTCAGTATTTTACTCATGTGACATCAATGGCACATAGTTCATGAATACGAGCAATCACTCAAAGTAACATGCTCCATTTTTACGATTGCACCATTAGTTCAGACCATTAAAATCGGGTCCTTGGTGTGTTATCTTTTATGTATCTGTGCTTTGCATGTGTGCAAACACATGTGCATGACTGCATGCATTTCATACCGTTACACTGACGCATACATGTGTGTACATGTGTGTTCGGAGCAGGACATCTCCTCGGTCTGTCCCATGATGACTCTAAATTCTGTGAAGAGAGATTCGGCTCCAGCGAGGACAAGCGCCTCATGTCCTCCATCCTCACCTCCATCGATGCCTCCAAACCCTGGAGCCGCTGCACCTCCTCCACCATCACCGACTTCTTCGACGATGGCAATGGTGAGTAACTGGTCGAGAGGAAGAGAACATACACCATTGATTCCCCTGTGTTCTAGGGCCTCAGAAGGACACAGACCATTAATCATTATCTCACAGACCGCAATGCGTAACTGGTCTGAACTATAATTAAAAATTTGAAAGAGAAAAAAAATCAAAAGTACACATGAAATAAATGAAACACAAAACCATTGTTAGTACAATCACAGATCGCTTCATCGTCACATCGTGCTCTACTAAAAAAGTCCAAATCTCGAGCACATGACACCTGAAAGCCATTCCCAGAGCTATTGAGCGTGATCACTGGACCTTATTCCACCTTGCTAAATCTAAACCGCCAACTTTAGCTTGCCCAAGCAAGATATTTAGCAAATAGCTCTTGTACCTCCAGGCAAAAGAAAACCCTAGGGTGAAACACTAAACACACAGGTGTAAAAACTATGAGAGAGAGCAGAGACAGAGACCTGAGAGAGGGCAGGAATGGGGGCAGAGAGACAGCAGGAAGAAAGAGAAGAGAGAGTGAGCAAGAGAGAGAGGAGATTTGCTGGACAGAAGACTGGTTTCTTCTAAGGAAATCAGTTCTGCATTCCAAACATTATTTTTCCCCCTGAAGAAGTAGATATAAAACCTTTGTTCAAATTTGTGTTTCTCAACAGCATCCCTTCAGGAAAAGTTTTTATTTTTCCATGTGTGAATGTTAATACATGTGGTAAAATAGTTAATTTGAAACATCAGGAATGTACTTTAAAATTATATGAAAACATACCACGTACATGACACAATGAATTAATCATTATTGTTTTATGCATTCCTGAAGTTTTGAGTTATTGTTCAGCTGTCGATTTATGACATCAATATCATAATAGAGTGCAAAATAGGAATTAATAATAAATCAGTAATAACTGATGCACTCTGTAATGTGTTTCTGTCTTCCGTTTGGAACAGTTGCTCCAGTCTCTTAAATAAAGCCGAACTTTAATGGTCTCTTTGGGAGTGGATGACATGACTTGTTAATGAAGAGTCCCTCTGACGCTCATTTCTCAGTGACCCAGCAGACAGGGGCTACAGCACCTCTAAATATTGGCTTGTTGTCCTGTGGGGAGCTACTGCACAGTATAGCAATGTGACAAACTGTATTAAGCCAATTAGCAAGCAGTATTTAACACATTTCCATTGAAATGCATTAAATGCAATTAAGCACTTTTGAATGCATTGCCTACCATTGATCCTTATAAAAGCTTACTCAGGTTGCCCTGCATGTGACCTGGGATGTAATCTGTGTTCATATCCATTATGTCTCCAGCATCTGCTGATCAAATGGCTGCTTGTGTAACAGGGCGCTGCACAATGTTGATTTGATCAGTGTTCCAGATGGAATGGGATACTGTGCAAATGAGCTACCGAAAATGTGCTCACACACCCTTCTGTCTGTGTATTTCCCCTGTCTCATTATACACTCTCATCCTGTGTTACACGGCACGAGACACTGTCAATAAGCTTATTGATCCCCAGAGAATGGGACATGGTGCAAATGAGATAGCTGAAAACGTGTTTCAGATGTCTGATGTAATGACTTTGCCTTTCGCTTCTCCCTCTTGTCTCTTTACATTCATTCATCCCACTGTCTGTCACCTGACACGCCCCGTGCCCACTCTCATCGCTGCCCTCTTCACCTGCGCCCGCAGCGGAGTGTCTGCTGGACTCTCCCCGCCAGACCATCCTGGGCCCAGAGGAGCTGCCGGGGCAGAGCTACGATGCCATCCGCCAGTGCCGCCTGGCGTTCGGGGCTGAGTACACGGTGTGCCCGGGTATGGACGTGTGCGCCCGTCTGTGGTGCGCCGTGATCCGGCAGGGCCAGATGGTCTGCCTCACTAAGAAGCTGCCCGCCGTCGAGGGCACCCCCTGTGGCAAGGGCCGGATTTGCCTGCACGGCAAGTGTGTGGACAAAACCCGCAAGAAGCAGTATTCGGTGAGAGGGGCAGCTAGCCATACGTTTCCCTTTTAATGCTCTGACTGTGTCCTGTTTTAGGTTAGATTCAATCAAATGCATGTAGTGTCTTTATGGGCTTATGCAATTCAATCAAAACAGACTTTGCATTATAATGTCATTTTCTTTCACTATCTTATATTTTATATTTTACTTATATTTTACAAGCAAAATGCCTTTTGGAATATGTTTTTTCATTGTAATCTGAAGTTGCATATACCCCAAAAAGACTTAAGTCCATTTTTTATTGAATGGTGTACGCCCTTGAAGAGATTTATTGCATTTGATTGAATTCTAACTGTAGCTTTTTCCCTCTTAATCTGCCAGCGCCAGTGCAAGTAGCACTGTAACACAGAAGAACGCACACCCTGGCAATTCTACGGGTCACAGAGTACTACAGGAGAGCTAGCTCCAGTCAAAGGACAGTCTTATCTCTTGTTGACAGCTGATTGCCTGTGGGTGCCCGGGGTGTCATGGGGATTAGCTAATGCAGCATTTAGCCAGGGAACCCTGGCCAAGTCACACCCACTCTGCCATGGCTGAGACAAAGCCAATTGTGCCCTGTCCCTGCAGACTCCCACTCACAGCCAGCTAATGACATAGGCAGACTGTGGACCTGTGATGGCTAAAGGGCCCAGGCTAAGCTTTGGTCCATCGACTGGGCCAATTGGGTGTTGCATCTGTTTTATGAGAGCGGGTGCGCCAGACAGTCAGAGATGAGAGGTGCCCAGGCGCTTAATCACAGAGAGGAGAGGAAGGCAGAGCTGGTTTTGTTTGGTGCACATTGTATGTTTCATTGTTTGTTGGACAGTTCTGAGATGAAAGCACTTCAGTTCCCCTGAGGCAGATATTGATCTGGTTATGTGTGTGTGTGTGTGTGTGTGTGTGTGTGTGTGTGTGTGTGTGTGTGTGTGTGTGTGTGTGTGTGTGTGTGTGTGTGTGTGTGTGTGTGTGAGTGTGTGTGTGTAACAGAGAGAGAAGGGTGTCAGAGGTGAAAGGCAGCCCAAGGTGAAACTGTGACTCTGTGTATACAGTATTGACAAGTTGTCCACAGTTTTTCCTCCCTGTTTGACCACTGAGCTTTGACATAATAGAGCATGATCTACATAGAGAGACAGAGAATGAGAGAGTGAAAGATAAACGGAGAGAGAGACACTAAGCTTCCATGACAGGAATGTTTACATAGAATACGTTGTAGATTAACAAAAGTGAAAAACTGATGTATGAGTTTGGAAGTGACCCTCTAAAATTAGTTCCCTTTCACACGAGTCTGTCAGTTCCCCAAACATGCAATAGTTTACACCCATTCTTTCTTTTTATTCATTTCTAAAATTTCCCTCTCTCTCTCTCTCTGTCTCTCTCTCTCTCTCTCTCTCTCTGTCTCTCTCTCTCTCTCAGACTTCAAACCATGGCAGTTGGAGTTCATGGGGGCCCTGGGGATCATGCTCCCGGTCCTGCGGTGGGGGGGTGCAGTTCGCTCAACGCCTGTGCAACAACCCTCCTCCCCGTAACAATGGCCGATACTGCACAGGCAAGAGGGCCATCTACAGGTCCTGCAACGTCAGCCCCTGTCCAGAGCCCAGTGAGTGCTACTGCTGCTGCCACCACTGCTCACATTCCCGTACCGCGGTTAGCTGCCATCAGCTTCACAATCATAACCTCTTCCAGTGTCATACTCCTTATTTTCTACATGTCACATCAAGGATTGTTCATTGTGGTTTCATATTAGATATCTATGTTCAATTTGCTGCACCAGGAACGTTTGTTTATTTCTTGGAATGAATACTGTATATTTAATGTTATAATTCAGTACACAATTTCATCTGGGAAGAGACATATGTCGTGAACAAATAAGTTGGATAGTTTAAGAGAAATTAGACCAGTGAATGAGACAATAATGTCAGTGAGATAAGTTGATGTGGACTTATTAGAATACTTAAAATGTCCTCTCATGCCACTGTCCTCCTCTGCCTAAGGTAAGAGTTTCCGTCTGGAGCAGTGTGAGGCACGGAACGGATACCAAACAGACCCCAAGGGTGTGAAGACCTTTGTGGAGTGGGTGCCCAAGTTTGCTGGGGTTCTGCCCGGAGATGTGTGCAAGCTCACCTGCCGAGCCAAGGGGACGGGATACTATGTGGTGTTCTCCCAGAGGGTGAGTGTGGGATGCTAAACAAACATGAGGAGGAGGAAGAGGGGCTGCTGTATGTACTGATGCAGGAACATCTGGAATATTTTCTCCTTTTAATCAGCAACTAGTTTGAGCTTTGGTGTGTGGACTCCTCAGCCAGTCAGTGACTTACGTTAAGCACTTTAACAGAAATGGAAAACCAGAAGTTGCTACTGCCCTCCAGGACTGCAGTCTGACACAGCATGAAATCCACAGTGCATCAGTTTAACTGAGTCATCACTTCTAATTTGGCATTTTATTCTGGCTGTATTACAGCCAGCTGGTCCTAGTAATGGTAATGTCATTAAGCGTAGTAGAAATTCCTTCAAAACAGTGAGAATACATTTTGACAATTGAACAGTAGTGTTCCATAATCTTAAAGAAAAATTGCTTGCAAGCAGAGTGTTGCAGATTCTGTTCCTATTGTGATATTTTACCATTAGTTCCTTTCTTCTCATGAACATGAGGCAAAATGCTAATGATGAAGTTGATAATGTTGATGATGATGATGATGATGATGATGATGATGATGATAATGATGTGATGATGATAATGTAGATTATGATTATGATGATAATGATGGAGGTGATGATGATGATGGTGTGATGATAATGATGGAGGTGATGATGATGATGGTGATAATGATGTTGATAATGATGTGATGATGATAATGTAGATGATGATTATGATGATAATGATGGAGGTGATGATGATGATGATGATGATGTTGATAATGATGTGATGATGATAATGTAGATGATGATTATGATGATAATGATGGAGGTGATGGTGATGATGGTGATGATGATGATAATAATAATGATGGAGGTGATGGTGATGATGGTGATGATGATAATGGTGATGATGGTGATGATGATAACGTCCATGATGATGACAATGTTAAGTGGATGTCCCTCTGCAGGCGACTGATGGGACAGAGTGCAGGCCTTACAGTAGCTCAGTGTGTGTGAAGGGGAAGTGTGTGCGCACTGGCTGTGATGGGATCATAGGCTCCAAGTTGCAGTTCGACAAATGTGGCATCTGTGGAGGGGACAGTACCACCTGCGTGAAGGTGGTGGGGAACTTCACCAAGAAGAGGTAAACACACACTCACATTCTTACAAACACACAATAACATATCCATATCCAGAGCAGACGAGAAAGACAACTTGCTTTTATTATCTGTCTTCATCTTTCAGTCACACATTTTATCAGAGGGACTGTAAGGATAAAATCATAAAATTCAAAATGACATGTCATCAACACTGCAAAAAATCATGTAGTTCTTTTTGTACATTTTTGAGGTTGATATAGGAGGAGAAAGGTTGCATCTTCAGGTTCCTACTCCTTAATGTTTCAAGTAAAATTGTTTGTTCCAATTGTCATGTAATTAAAACATGCCTAATGTAATGTGATAGTAACACATTTTTTCTCATTTACCTGAAAAGTTGGGTTTTGAGAGGTGATTTTCTTTCAGTGCAAACACTGTGCGTTTATGTGCATTTTATGTGACCCCTCTTGTGCTGTCTCTGTGTAGTAAGGGCTACACTGATGTGGTGAAGATCCCAGAGGGTTCCACTCACATCAAGATCCGCCAGCACAAGCCCAAGGACCAGCCTCGCTTCACGGCCTACCTGGCGCTACGGCGGCCTGGTGGAGACTACCTGCTCAATGGGAAGTTCATGATCTCCACGTCCGAGACCATCATCCCCCTGAACGGCACGGTCCTTAACTACAGTGGCTGGAGCCAGCGGGACGACTTCCTGCACAGCATGGGCCCTGGGGCCCTGCAGGAGGAGCTGATGGTGCAGATCCTGGCCACCGACGCCAAGCGCCCCCTCGATGTGCGCTACAGCTTCTTCACGCCCCACAAGAGCGCCCCCCCCCCCCCCCCGCCCACAGGACCGCACTGGGCTACCGGCCCCTGGCTGACCTGCTCCCGGACGTGCGACGCGGGCTGGCAGACCCGCACTGTGCAGTGTAAGGACCCGCAGGGCTCGCTGGCCAAGGGCTGCCCCCTGGCAGACCGACCCTCTGCCTTCAAACACTGCCTCGTCAAGAAGTGCTGACGGATAGTCCTGGACATCCACTCGCTTTCCCCGACACGCCCCCATGCGCGTGGAATGCACATTTACATGCCGACAACGCACCGTGCTTCTCCAGCGCGGACTCACGCAGCAGACACACAGTCTTCCTCCCTCCCTGCTTTTCTTTCCTGTTTTGTCTTCCGTTCATTTCGGTCCACAATTATCGCTTGTACAATTACCATTTATATTATTGTCATTTTTGTTTTTATTTTCGAATTGTTGCCATTTAGGTCTTGTGTGTCAGAACTGAACAAGAGTCTTGAAAGTGAGACCCTCCCCTTCTGAACCTCAGTACACTCTTGTGCCTACCCCATCCCAGCTTGCTCTGGTCCAGCTAACTGCATGGTCTGGCCTGGTGCAGTGTCAGACCACCAGGTGGCGCTGCGTAACTGCACTGAGGGTTGAGTTGTTCCTCCTGCATGATGGAACATAATGATGGAACATAAGATGGAATCCGTGACTGTCTGCTTATGGAAAGTGGAGAGAAAAGACTGTATGGTGTGATAAAAGGAAAGAGAGCTGCAGACAGATTGCAGAGTGATAGAGAGAAAGAGACCAGAGCCAGACAGGAGTGGAAAAACTGAATGTTCTCAACATCTCAGTGCCAAATTGGTATGTGGGCATGCATGTGTTTGAGCATGCTCAGATTTCACATGCTCCACTTCCTGTAAAATGGGCTGTTGTTGAGGGGGGCTCTGATTTATTTCACAGTGGACACCTAGCACACTGCAACTCTCTCATTTAGTTTTTTTTTGGTCATCCTTGTCTGTCTGTCCGTCTGTATGTCTGTTCATATGTCTGTCCAAAACGTGTTATAGTATGACAATGTGTGCCCTGGATACTCGCAAATACAGCAAGAGGGATATGTGGGAATGGAGGAATTCTTCTTTTGAATCTCACTAACTCATACTCACAGTCAGAAATGACTTCCTCAACACTGTCACTAACTCACACACAATCTCACTGATTCACTCCGCTACACTGTCACTGACCCACATAACGCAATGTCACTCACTGATTCACTGCCCCACACTGTCACTAGCTCACACGCAATCTCACTGCTGATTCACTCCCCTACACTGTCACTAACTCACATAACACAGTCTCACTGATTCACTTCCCCACACTGTCACTAACTCACATAGCACAGTCTCACTGATTCACTCCCCAACTCTGTCACTAACTCACAAAACACAGTCTCACTGATTCACTCCCCCACACTGTCACTAACTCACATAACACAGTCTCACTGATTCACTCCCCCACACTGTCACTAACTCACATAACACAGTCTCACTGATTCACTCCCCCACACTGTCACTAACTCACATAACACAGTCTCACTGATTCACTCCCCCACACTGTCACTAACTCACATAACACAATCTCACTGATTCACTCCCCACACTGTCACTAACTCACATAGCACAATCTCACTCACTGATTCACTCCCCCACACTGTCACTAACTCACATAGCACAATCTCACTGATTCACTCTCCCACACTGTCACTAACTCACATAGCACAATCTCACTCACTGATTCACTCCCCACACTGTCACTAACTCACATAACACAATCTCACTGATTCACTCCCCCACACTGTCACTAACTCACATAACACAGTCTCACTGATTCACTCCCCCACACTGTCACTAACTCACATAACACAATCTCACTGATTCACTCCCCCACACTGTCACTAACTCACATAGCACAATCTCACTCACTGATTCACTCCCCCACACTGTCACTAACTCACATAGCACAATCTCACTCACTGATTCATTCCACCACACTGGCACCAGCTTGTACAGAATCTTGTCAAATGTCAATAACTCACATTTTTACTCCTATTTCACTTTCCCCAACCATCACCGCTGTTGATTAACCTGAACATTGTTATGTGAAGCTACACTTCGCCACCATCACTCATTCCCACTCTCATTCAGTGATTCAGGCCCGGTCAATTCCAGGGACTGCCTGTGTCCTGGAGCTGTGTGAGACAATGCTTAATTGGCAGTAGCACCACCCATGGAAGGGGACTCCTGTAAACTAATTGTACAATAGTAACACCTCTGAGCTGTTCATCCATTACTGAATGAGAGTGACTGCACAGCTTAAATGGTACATGCACAGTGGAATTGAACAGAAGAATTGTCTAGGTACATACAAGAAGGCACCTCCAAATAGACAGGGGGCAGTGCAGTGATGGGACTAGCCTAAAACCATGCTTAACCATCCCAAACTGAGAGAAATAAAATTGGGGGAAAGTAGCTAAAAGACGTAATAACACACTGTCACTAACTCACAAACTCACTCACAGAATACCCTCCGTACTGGCATAATCTCACTCAATGAATGCCCCTCATGCTGTCACTAACTCAATTTTTATTCATGCGTCAGTGTTCATCCCCTCTCTCATTGGTTCATTGTCATTCACACATCACCTGCTCATTCCATGGTGCAATAGCATGTTACATTTGAGATACAAAAGTGCAAACATAAGGAATCTCCCACACTCTACCCTCAGACAGGATCACACTCCTCCACACACACAGACTCATACAGACACACCTGAATGTTCACATACATTGTGCACACAGAAGCACTACCACACCTCTATACATAGGCACATGTGCACATACACAATCCCACAAATACACATACACACAGACACACTACACACCATGTATCCAGTTCTGTTAAACTATCTCACCATGAGGAAAACTTCTTTGTCATGGAGCAACAGAAACACAGCACTGAAATCATAATTTATTGTCTGTACAACTTGTATGTGAAAAATTATTTATTATGACTATTTTGTATGATAATTATTATTTAACAGGAAATACCAATTGTGCAGAACATTTCATTTTTTAAAGAAAATAGTGTTTTTACAGTGTCTCTACCTGAGTAAATGTATATAAATATATATTTAAATGTGTATATTTTATGAATGTGTGTCTTGAATATGTTATTTGCACTTCAGTACTGTTCAGAGGCTATTTTTTGGACAATAAGGTGTGAATACCAGACCTGATTTGTACCATATAACCTCATTTTCTTATTCAGCTTTTTTTGTTCCATTTTTCTCTCTCCTCTCTCTCTCTGTCTGTCTGTCTCTCTCTCTTACTCACTTAAGTTTCATGTGATCATCTTCCTCAGCAGTGAAAAAAACACAGAACTCCTCAAAATAATGAATTTTCATCAGTGCCTTTTATCGTTATGGTAACATTATTCCAACACCAGTTGACTGTGGCAAATAATAATCGTTTTAATAAAATAAGGTGTGCCATCTACATTTGAATTCTTCGGTTCAGTCTCTCTGGCTTTTAATACACATTAATATTTCCTCTTCCATAAACAGAAAGAACTCCATTCATATTCACTTTTTATTGTTGCTGGTAACACCTCATTTAATATTATGTAATTTAATATTTCTTTACATAGGTATGCAGCTATCCCATCAAATCGTAACAGGCATGTGTCCATCAGAATTCAGAATAAGCTTGCAGAATTTATGCTACAGAAATAATTCTTTACAGAATGTACATAATACATTTAAAGCACAAAGCAACCAGTAACAAACCATGTATCTGGCTACACATTTTACTTTGTTCCATTATATTTATTTTATCAATTTAAACAAAACCTTCTGATTTCAGTCAGTTTAATAACAGCACAATTTCTGTTGACCATCTTGTTTATTGTGGTTAAATGATATTGGGAATGACACATACCGAGTAGTATGCAATATGTTAGGCAAGATATACAATAAATACAATATATTTCTTTACCGGAGTACAGCCTTCCTGAGAGCATTAGGTTTACAGGAAGATGTCGATCGTTACCTTGAGTGTGAGTGTGATGGTTCAAGGCCTGTCCAAGGACTGTAGGCACAGGATATCCTCATAGTTACTTTCTGTTGAGAAAACGGTGCAAAATGCTAATCCAAATGCACATACTTCTTACACACAGAAGCCTAGGGGCTTGTGGAGGTAACTGGATGCTTGCAAAACCCACATGGGATGCACTATATAAGCAACGCCCTCTGATCTTGTTCGGCAGCATGCCAAGGAAGTGTGAAGCCATCATTAAATATACAGTACAATCTGCAAGACATTAAAATAATGATTTGTGGTATGGGTGGTATCATCCGTATTTTTTTGCTATAGACGTCTTTAATAATGCCAGTAATAATTTGTGGTTGCTAGTGAAATGGAACAGCAGTCGACCAGCTCCAGATGCCAGCAGTCAGGACACAGCCTGGCTGAACTCTGAGTCAAAGGAAGCTTTGGCAAGTCATGGAGGGCAATAAATTGCACTATACAACAGTAGACTCCGACATACTACACCAGGAGTTCCAAACTCTGCCCTGGAGTACCCCTATGTGTGCTGTTCCAGCATTTGATCCAGCCAATTCAAGCCGGTTGGAACCACACACACACACAAACTCACAAACACACATTATTTTCTGGGATGGAGTCACTTGTGGGATTGAATTATGGCTTCTCTTGTACATCCACCATCTTACTTATTTCTTTCTGCTGTCTTTGAGTGAATCAGTGTGTATCAGACAACATTACTTATCCAAGGCCGTAGAGGCCAAGCTAACCCATAGAATCATAACAGGCATGTGTCCATCAGCAGGGATAGAGAGGGGCACACTGCTGAGGCAATCGGAGGGGGAGCACTGCCCAGTCATGGGGGTGTTCATTAACGCAAACACAGTTTAGTGGTTATGCGTTATGGGTGTGGCTTTGCATACTGGGTCTCAGCTAATAATTGGCAGAAAGTTGAATGTATCAGGATGTTCGTGACAGCTCTCTTAGGCTGCCCCAGGGCTCCTCTCCCCATGTGCACATTGGTGAATACATGTACACTAACTGGATTCACTGTTACTGACTCAATTCTGGAGTTGCTTCAGGTTGCTCCAGGGGTGTGGGTCACATCATCAGTTTGGTGTTATGAACAGCATGCTGCTGTACTGATTCCCCCTACTGAGGGTGATTATCTTGCTATGGGTGGCTACCTTCACTAGTCACTCAGTTGTAAGGAGGCTTTGTGTCTCTGGGGAGGCTCTGTATTTTAACCATCATTAAAAGCACTGTATGATCAGGCTGTAGAGACTGGCATAGCAGAGACTGAGAATGAGAGGCTCAGAGACCTGATGGTCTGGCTGGAGATTCTACACACAAAAGGTTTGATTCAAGCTGATAATGACAAAATCCATGCAGGCCATTGCATGCCAAACTGCTCTATCTGAAGGTTCTACAGTATCATTTGATTTTGTTTTCATGCCAGATAGATACAAACTAACTTTTATTACAAACAAGCTAAAATTGTTCCATCATATAGGTCTATTGTTGATGTGATAAACAAGTAGGCTACAATACATGACATGGACGGCAAAGCACTCACAAGTAAATATGTCCTATATATGATATTACACATTCAAAAACAACAAAGGAAAACATGGGACAAAAACAAATACTTCTATGGAATAATACAACTTGCGATCAAATGAAAATGTTCTCTCCATCAGCCAGAAAACTTCTCAAAAATACTACCAAAGATAAGCAATAAGAGTTTCACACCAGCTTCATTGCAGACGAGATTTATACGTTTGAGAGTCATTTCTATCAGTTGTCACTAAATGTTTTCATTTTGTTTGACATGATTATCATGTTGTTTGATTATTTATCTAATATCATCTATTTTAAATCATTAATTTAATAATTAATTAGAACATTCATATCTTAGGTAACATAAATGCAATGACAAATGTCAATTCGTAGTAACTGCTTTACGAAGTAATGTTTATTTATTTACAGTTATTGTCATTAAGTCATTACCAATTAGACACTAACCTCAGATTGGTTCCATTGTTACCCAAGCATAAAACCACATTCTCATTAAGTAAATAAACTGAAATGTTCTCTTCATAACTATGATTTCCTCCTACCCAGGAATTAAACTCCAACTTTGTACTCACAAGTCCAACTTTTCATTCACATCTGAACACCTGTGGCCAATAAATCACTTTTTGGGAAGTCATGAGTAGCATTACATACCCTCCCCCTGCCATTAGTAAATGTTCCCATTTTCAGCCTGTTCCAGGAGTAGCATGCTGGAATGCTCATGTCACATGTGAGGTTGTAGCGCCATCTGTTGGGCATCTTTGCAACTAACAGGAGAGATATCTGTACACTGGTGTACTGGTGATTGAAGGGGCACTTCAGAATTGTTTACATGTAAAAAAATATGCTAATGTAATTCCTCTCACATTTAGGGAAGCTTTAATAAACACATCTATACACACCTGCATCCTAAAGCACACAGCACACACATGCATTTTCACATTTGCAGTATATTCAATCATACATACACATGGGGCACATATGCATAAATAAATATACAGACACACTCACATTAACAGAGGTGCATGTGTAAATATGCATGCACAATGGAAATATATCAAATGAACAAAAGCCTAAATTAAAAATTGTAAACAGCCTTGCACACTTCCCACTTTATCTTTTGTCCTAAATATTTAACTCTGTGGTCCTAAAGCATTTTTCAGGGCATTTTTTACTAATTTCACAATTCAAATGTGGTCAAGGAAAACTACTAATGACCAAATAACCCAAGATTCAAAGAGAGCTGACGAGGCCATTGCCTTATCCTTGTACCCATTGTGGGTGAGGACCGGCGGGCCCAGCCAGAAGTGTTGTGCTATATGTCTCAGCTCTGAAACTGTCTGATTTGTCATATAAAACCTGAAAAAATATACATTAGAAAATACCTCATAGGACTCTGGACATGAGATTATGGTGAAAACAATTGCTTTAGCTGTCCAACAGCAATGTTTCACTGCACTGTCTGTAAAATTGTATTCTGCCCTAAGAAATTTAGTAAGGCAAAAGAAGTGATGGTATTTTCCACCAGCCAGTCCAGTCTCTGGTCAGATAAGTTAGTTAATTATGTATAATGTCAAATCTTATACATCATTTCCTCTATGTTTGACACTTTATGAGTACCTAATTGTAGTCTAAGTTCAGGCCAGACTTCAGAATAGCCTGGAAAAATACCTGACTTTCATACATGGGGCACATGCGTCATCTTGTGGGCATAAATATTATTGCACTAAAATTCTTTTCTCTGCCTCCAGTTCTTAAGGTGGTCTACTGTCACTTCCTCTCATTACGTGTTGAGTGAAATTTGGGAAAAATATCATTTCTGAGACAAAAAGTGAAAAAAGGTCTGAAGCTAATTTTCTATGAAATGTATGAATTTTCATACTATGAATATCAATCTTTCATTGCATTAGGAAACTGTCTTACAGTGTTTAAATCAGTTATAGATGTACTGTACAGGTGTGATTATAGACATTTTTTACAAGAATACCTTTACCATTGTGTTTTTACAGATTCCACAACTTAATAAAATAGTTAATACTTTTGGGAAATTGTATGATATTGTTTTGTGTTGTAATTCTAACTCGTTGCAGCAATATGTCAAATGTATGACATATTGCTAAATTCCCCAGGGGACAATATACGTCCATATGTGACTTATTTGTGATAGATTAATTAATTTAAATTCAATTCGACAGCAACCTTCATGACTAAAAAAAGGTCTTGAAAATACCAATCAGCAATTTTAAATTTTCCGTTTTTTTTTTTTTTTTTGTATTACAATGAGAAGAATATAATATCAATTCTAATTTAGATTCAATTGTGTCTGTTGATCGGAAAAGACCTTCATGTAAAATGAGATTATTTTATTCATATCGAAGGATGGACGCAGAGCCAGTGTGAGGCCAGGGGTCAGAAAACTGAGAGGCACCGTCCACTGATACCTTGAAGTGCAGCTCTGTATTATTTCATTTGACAGTAAAAATTGTATCATTACTTATGCCTCTCTGAAGTATCACTTTTGTGTTCATGTAAGATATCACCCTTACATGAATCACACTTTTACATGCTGAAAGTACGCAAAGATAAATGTGATTTATAAGATATCAGATACATTTATTAGGTATGTTTGACATGAAACACGAAGTCCTTGCCGGTAGCATGCTTCTATTTCAAATAAAATCGTCACTAGGATCACTTACTTACGAAGGTTCCAGTCAAGGAACGTCTGATATTAATTGTTTCAAACACATTGGGGGAGGACTGGCGGTCAGGGGCGCGGGTACATTTTAAAAATGGAGCGAAGAGAGTGCGTGAAAGTCTGTTCCACCTTAAAATCTTCTGCGGCGCTTTCGCTCCCCCAGCTTTAGCCCCTCTTCCCCCTTGAAACGAGGGGAAACGCCACGGAGCGCGGTCCATTTGGCAAGACATAGCAAGCAGCAGATTCTGCCGGTCTCAATCGGCCGCTTGCCATTTCTGACCCGCTGTTCTCTAGTATCACACCCTCACACACTATTGTCGCTGTGATTTTTCCCTTTTCAAATATGCCGCTATATAGAGATATGATTACCAAAAGCATATAGGAATAGAGAGAAAAGTCCATATGAATCTTAGTAAGAGAAAAGTAAAAGTAGCGAGAGAAATAATCCCGCCTACTAGCAGGACAAAAAAAAAAGTTTTCTCGGCCAAGACCGTCCCCCTCCCCTCTACTATGATTGATTATTATGGCTGAGTTCCAGGGTTCTACTGCGTTTTCGTTGCGCACGAGATTTCGCTTCTGTAAGATCAAAGGGTCTTCAGGAAAGGGCGGTCCTGCGCTGAGGGATAAATAGCGAGCCGGGGACAGAGCTGACTTTAAGGGAACAGGAGAGTAGAGAATCGGAGGGGCAGTGGAAGAACTGCCACGAACTCACAGGGAAAAGCAGACATCTGCTGCAGAAACTGCAGAGTTAGATTTAATATATCCGAGGGCTCACTCGGGAATTATTTTTCAAAGTTATTGTATAACTGTGTAGGGCTGTGAGATTAAGAAAGTAACAGAAACTTTTTTTGTCTGAGAAGCAATAACTATTAAATCCCAAACGGCTATAAGCAAGCAAGTTTCACTGGATACAATTCATTTTTAAAAGGTTTTTAAAAGTGTCTTTTTTATATTTTTTGACACAGGGACTGCTATTTTGTTGCAAACGGTTGCAAGCGACTTTTTGCATTGCGTCCACACAGATTCATTTTTGTATTTCTTACTGTCTTGTGGATTTGGCAGGGATATGATGTCGTTTTCGTGTGTCTCTTTTGGTTTGGTGGCGGCTCTGTGCGTGGTCGCAGCTCACAGTGCATGGGAGGAGAGTACAGTGGTGCCGGTAAGACTCGACCCGGTCCAGGCAGCAGGCAGCCCCGAGCAGTGGCGGACTCTTAGTGACGAGGAGAAAGAGAAGGACTCAGAAAGAAGGGTCTTTCAACTAGATGTATTTGGCCAACGTATGATTTTGGACCTAGAGCCTGATCAGACCTTCCTTGCGCCCGGGTTCATTTTCCAAGTGGTGGGACAAACGGGGACCCCGAAGCCTGAAACGCAGCAGGAATCTGACAGCGCAGCATATCACTGCTTCTATTCGGGCTCTGTGAATGGGGAGGTCAACTCTGCGGCCGCGCTCAATCTCTGCCATGGACTTAAAGGCGGCTTCTACCTCCACGGTGAAGAGTATTTCATCCAGCCGAGCAATGCCACTGACGTGCAAACTTCGGAAGTCGACCTCCACCTCATCCGCAGGAGGAGTCGTGGATCACTGGCTGAGGAGGGCAGCTCCAAGTGCGGGGTCAACGAGGAAGAGGAAAGAGTGCCGGAGAGCCCCGAGAAAGAGGCCAAGGAGGGGGACCCCAGCTCTGACTACACAGGTACTGCTTTCTCCACTGCTATGACATTTCAGCAAATCCATTTATACTTTGTAAGGAAGTTACATATTTGCTACTTCAGCTTTTCCTTAGACTCAGTTGTACTTCCAATAAGCAAGTTTAACTGTGAAAATTCTTTCCCATTTTAAATTAAAATACACGAACACCTTACATATTGGATTCAGCTATTGTATGCTCTTTACCTTTGGCTGAACAAACCTTTGCTTACTGTTAGCGAATGCAACGTGATTAAACTGTCAATTCGATATAAATAATTTTCATGCAGAAAATTATTGATCTACGAACTTTATTAAATATGCTGCGTTTATAGTAGATGCCTATATTTATATGTATGTATTTATATATCGATAACGGCTCCTACTACTATAGTCTGTGTAATTGCTGCGGTCTATATCGCTTAAACTCTAGAAAGGGGAGAGGTTGCCGGGGCGCTGCAGCGTCGCGCAGACGCTGACGCTTAATGGAAGAAGCTCTGAGCTCTGACAGAATAAAGTGGGAAGGGGAGGGACTCAAGGACTGAGGGGACCGGGGGCGTGAGGGAAGGAGGTTAATGCTTATGAGCCGAGTATACTCGCCTCTTGGTACCGCGTGTTGCGTAGACCAGCACTGCCTGTCCCGGCAGACATTTTCTCAGAGTGAGCCCGTTTTCTTTCCCTTATTCTCTGAAAGGTCAGTTGAGGAATGTAGATTTTTTTAAGGAGGCGGAGTCGCGGTGGTGTGAAGCTGAGTCACGCCAGGAGGGGCCAAGCCGTCTTACCAAGCTAGCATAGGCAATTGTTCCCAATACTGTTCCACTGTATTTGCTCTCTCCTTTCCTTTTCGATAATGTTTATACTACATGTTAATAACGATGTAACAATGTTTTGTAATATACCAAATGTTTAATTAATTAGGTAATAATAACCCTGAATAATCCTTGGTGAATGTGAATCCCCCCCCCACACACACACACACACAGAAAACTGTATTCTGTGACATGAATTTCTCTGCAGTATAAAATTACCATGAGCAGTGGCTGTTAAATGTAGGAGTCTTAGAAGAGTGCATATGTGACCCCTTCTCTGCCTTTTCTCCATCCCTCCAGCTCACCATCGATCCCGCCGTTTCGTATCTACCCCGCGGTATGTGGAGATCATGCTGGTGGCGGACCAGTCGATGGCAGAGTTTCATGGCGCGGGGCTTAAGCCCTACCTGCTGACCATCATGGCAGTGGCGTCCCGCCTGTACCGCCACCCCACCATCCGCAACCCCATCAGCCTGGCTGTGGTGAAGCTGCTGGTGGTGTATGACGAGCAGCACGGCCCAGAGGTTTCGTCCAACGCCGCCCTGACCCTCAGGAACTTCTGCAAGTGGCAGCGCCAGCACAATCCGCCCAGTGACCGCAACCCTGAGCACTATGACACTGCTGTGCTATTCACCCGACAGGTACTACACACTAACTCACATATATGTTTGAACACACACATATGTACATACATGTACATAAACCGTAACACATACAGACAACTAACTGAAAAATCACATATAAGTCACAAGCACACACATACACACAAATAAACACAAGCAGACGTATGGTCAAAAAGTGCCAGTCACACAAGTCAAACATTCAGATGCAGAAATCCAAACAGAAAAAAACACATTTTACATATATATGCATATACAGCCACACAAACCATCATCTCTCTCATACACTCTTATACTGCAGGCTTTTATAAATGTCTGCTGCTCTGTGTCTTTTAACCGGTGTGTACAGTGTGAGTGGGTGTGGACTCTGATTTCCTGTACCCCTCCCCCCTTCTGACTCCTTTCAGGATCTGTGTGGTGCCCATTCCTGTGACACATTGGGCATGGCGGACGTGGGTACGGTGTGCGACCCTGAGAGGAGCTGCTCCATCATCGAGGATGACGGCCTCCAGGCCTCCTTCACCGTGGCACACGAGCTGGGTAAGAGACAAACCCTGACCTCAAGCAACACACCACTAAAGAGAAGGCCAACCCGTGCGGCGGCAGCAGCAGCTATGTCGTGCTTTCATCCAATGTTGTCATTCGAATGAGATGTTAAACTAAGATGCTGATTCACTGGACATTAAAGATACCGTGCCACCTACCACAAAGTGTAGGTGGTTCCTTCCTATCCTGGGCAAATTCCCAAACTGGCTCTCTCAATCTGGCCATCTAATCATCCCCCAGTTTGATTGTTTAAATCAGTCCTCCATCTCCACCTCCGCTAGCTGATATCCGCTTATTTGCTTGATGTAAAATAATTGCTATGTATCACCCAGATGGGTGCTCCACATAAGTTCCGGTAGACGTGACTTCCTTTATATGCACGAGGACATTCCGGCACACGATTCTCTACAGCCTGTCTCCTCAGCCCCTGTTCCCTCTCATAATGACTTTGTCCCATAGTAACTCTCTGCTAGCCCTGACTTTTCTGACCCCTGACTGTCTCCCTGCAGGTCATGTGTTCAACATGCCCCATGATGATGCCAAGCAGTGCGCCAGCATCAATGGTGCCCACTGGAGCTCCCACATGATGGCATCCACACTGTCCAACCTGAACCAGCTGCAGCCATGGTCCCCTTGCAGTGCCCTAATGATCACCTCCTTTTTGGACAATGGCCATGGTGAGACTTCACCTGTCCTTCCTCTTACTTCTTTTGAGACATGCCTGCTTAAAACCTAGTTTAAAACCATTTCCTGTATTCTGTTGTATTGTTCTTGATAATGAGAACTGAGCGCAAGGAAAATCCAAATGTTGTGCTGAATTAAATGGAGAATAAATGATCCTATTTCATGTAATCTTTCATAGGCCAATGTCTGCTGGACAAGCCCCAGAAGCCTCAGCCACTGCCCAAGGCCCTGCCGGGCTCAGTGTACGATGCGGACCGTCAGTGCCAGCTGACCTTTGGGGAGGAGTCCCAGCACTGCCCTGACCTCAGCACCACCTGTGCTGCCCTCTGGTGCACCGTCACCACCTCAGGAGGCCTGCTTGTCTGCCAGACCAAGAACTTCCCCTGGGCTGACGGCACACCTTGTGGCCCTGACAGCTGGTGCCTCGCCGGGCAGTGTCTGACCAAGAGTGAAGCAGCGCACTACCAGGTCAGTCATCTCACCTTAGATTCCAGGTGCCCTTGCCATCTACAGTTAATGAATGAGTAGTTGATTGGCTGAATCAGGCTAGATCAAAAGCCTGTAGCTGCTCTGGCCTTTTCAGACTGTATACCCATGGATTAATTACCCTGAAATATCAGATGTTCATATAAAGCTTTTCAAGAACTGATGACTGATGTTGACTAACAGTGATTGATCTAAAATGTCAGATTGTTTGTGATTAGCCCATGGTCTGTGACTGACACCGAATCTCTCCTGCCTTCCAGACTCCTGTAAATGGTGGCTGGGGGACATGGGGTCCTTGGGGTGACTGTTCACGCACCTGCGGTGGGGGCGTCCAGTACTCATTCAGGGACTGCAACAATCCTGTGCCTAAGAATGGAGGCAAATACTGCGAGGGCAAGAGGATCCAGTATCGCTCCTGCAACACCCAGACCTGCCCTGACAGCAATGGTAAGAGGCAATGACCTAAACATGCTAAACTGACCCCAGCTTGCCTTGAAATTCAGCTAGCCATGTGGTAGAAGAACTGCAGTCCAGAGTCTCTAGTTAACTGAACAGCAACTGCGTAGAAGACTTTTGGCAGAGTGTACTATAGCTGTAGATACGGCACACAGCCAGCACAGCCTTTTCTAAAGTGCGCCCAGCAGTAGTCTGCAGTGCCTGTGTGGTTTCCAGTAATAGGCTGTTAAAACCAGCAGTGCTGCACTGGGCTTCCTGTGGTAACAGGAGCAACAGATTTTTCTGGCTAAGTCAGGGGTGTAGCCACCGGGTGCTGAGATGAATGAAAATTGAATGAGTCTGACCTCTCTTTTTCCTCTCTCTCTCTTTCTCTATCTGCATTTCTCCCTGCAGGTTTGTCATTCCGTGAGGAGCAGTGTCTGGAACACAACCACATCTCCTCTCAGATGACATTTGGTTCGGGTGATGGTGTAGAGTGGGTCCCCAAATATGCTGGCGTTTCTCCTAAGGACCGCTGCAAGCTGGTGTGTCGTGCAAAGGGGACAGGCTACTTCTTCATACTCAAACCCAAGGTGAGACATGGGGAAGCTGAAAGCTAGACCTAGAGACAGTTTGTTTACCTTTGGGTCCACTTGAAGAATAATTTGCCTTCCGAATATATAATCTAATCAGGGGCTGTTATTAGAAAAATGTCAACAGCGACACCAAGACTGACACACTGTTTCTGTCTTTGAAATATCAATAGGAGCCAAGCAGAAAGAAGGCCTTGTACAGACATAATGAGAAGTCATGTAGGAGTGATCGTGAATACCTAATAACCCACTGAATCATTGAAATTAATGGCTGTGCATCTCTCTCTGCTGCTTCCAGGTTGCGGATGGTACTCCCTGCAGCCCAGACTCCACCTCCGTGTGTGTGCAGGGACAGTGTGTGAAGGCTGGCTGTGACCGCGTCATCGGCTCCAGCCGTCGGTTTGACAAGTGCGGCGTCTGTGGAGGGAATGGTTCCACGTGCAAGAAGGTGTCTGGCTCCCTGGATCGTGCCAAGTGAGTCCCTCCATGTGACTAGTTACAATACCCACAGGCGTGTGGTGTGTGTGTGTGTGTGAGGAGTGTGGAGGAGTTTGTAGATGCAGCATACTGACCCTCTTGGTCTCTCTCAGGCCTGGCTACCAGGACGTGGTGACCATCCCAGCCGGAGCTACACACCTGGACGTGAAGCAACGTGCAGCAGGCAACTCCAGGCAGGACAACAGTTACCTGGCCATCCGCCGGCAGGATGGCAGCTACCTCCTGAACGGCGAGTACAGGCTGACCACCCTGGAGACTGACATCTCCCTGCGGGGGGCGCTGCTGCGCTACAGTGGCTCGGCCGCCTCCCTAGAGCGCATCCGCAGCTTTGCGCCCCTTCCTGAGCCGCTGACCATCCAGGTGCTGTCTGTTGGGGACTCTCCCCGCCCCCGTGTCAAGTACAGCTACTTTGCGCCACGCCCTGCATCCCGCCGCCCCTCCATAAATGCCATCCAGGAGTCCGGGGGTGCCGAGTGGGTGCTGCGGGAGTGGGGGGCCTGCTCGCAGACCTGCGGGGGAGGGATCCAGCACCGCTCCGTCGACTGCGTAGACTTCCAGGGCCGACCGTCATCAGACTGCCCTGTGGAGCTGCGCCCGGCCTCGTCCCGGCCGTGCGCCTCCCACCCCTGCCCCACGTGGCTGCTGGGAGACTGGTCGTCCTGCTCCAAGACCTGCGGGCGGGGCTTCCGGAAGCGCCTCCTGAGCTGCGTGGGCCATGACGGGCGCACACTCGCCCACGAGAACTGCAACCCCAACAACCGGCCAAGGCCCCTGCTGGACCTCTGCAGCCTGGGCAGCTGTTAAAGACCCCCCCCCATGCTGTGCCCCGACCCCTCAGGCACTGGAGAGATGCCCAAGAACAGGGGAGGGATCTGCTACCATCTCAGAGGGGCCTGCAGTGCCTTATGACTGACTGTACCAGCAAAGAAGAAAGACACAGTTTTTGTTCTTTTTTCCACCCAAAAACCAACAAAAAATTATTTTTCTTTATTATGAATAACTCCAGCTGTCTGTACATTCCGTCAGTAGGAAAGGGACTGCCTCTGAGGAGAATGTTTACATGGTGAACAGTGTTTTTGTAATGCTGCCAGGACCAGTGGACTGTTCTGTTCTGTGCCCGAAGCCCCTCCATCACCCAGGGCTGTCTGTGACAGAGACTAGTGTGAGACTGCGATGGGGGTGAGGGGAGGGGGGTAGGGGTGGGGGTGTATCCTGTGGCACTGCCACACCTTTCCCACACTTTGGGTACAGGCGTTTGGGGACAGTTCCACTTGTTTGCCAGAGGCATCTCGCTAGCCAGTGAGACAGCTGGCACACTGCTCCCCATGGCAGAGCCCAGAAAGAGGAGGAAATGAATGCTCGCTGTGTTGAAGCAGGCTGCTTTGGGTGCCAACGTCACGCTTATGTGTGAGTGTGTGCGTATGAATATGTACGTCTGTGTGTGTCTGTATGAGTGCATGAGGTCTGTCTGAGCTGGACTGGACAGACAGAAATCAAGGATAGATTAATGGTTTGGAATAGGAGTTTTTTTTTGTGCCATTAGTCTTACCTGTGTGAGTGTGTGTGCATGTGTGGGTGAGTAGACGGGTATATAGCTAGGGAAGAGTAAAGTGCCATTGTTCTTGCCAGTCAGAAAGCTTCCTCTTCTACCCCCTCTACCTGTATCTCTGCAGCACTAGGCTCTTATACCTGTCTGCTTCCTCTTCTAGTGCAAGGGTAGAGTGGCCAGTCAGGAAAGATCTATAGTCAAACCCCACCTCCAGTAGGCCCAGGCACACTGCTTCCACCCATCTTTTTGCCACACACATCCATCCCCACCCAATCACATCCTCTACTTGCCACACCCATCCCTCCCCACCCAATCATATCCTCTACCTTTATATCAAACCTATCTCCCTTTTCACTCCCCAGACCAAACACGCTGCTATCCAAACACCCCAACTTAAGTTTTTTTTTTTTTACCTACAATGTCTTTCAGAGCCATACTCTCTCTTTTTCACGAGAGATCAGAGAGAAACCAGAAGGGGGAAGCAGTTTGTGTATCAGATGAGCGCTCTTTATTACCCAAATTCAATTGTAGTTGTTTGTCTGTGTATGTGTGTGTGTGTGTGCGTGTGTGTGTGTGTGTCATGGAGATCTAGTCAGGTACTCTCCTGCTACTACTTCATAAGTAAATCTTTCCTGCCTTCTGAGAAGGCCTGTTTTTGAATAGCATTTTTTTGTACAGAATATCCAAACTTTATTTATTTTTGTACAGCCTGTTAAATATAATCTTATCACTTTTTTATTATTATATTATTGTTATTGATATTATTATTGAAATTAAAGAAGGATGTAGATTGTATAGAGTATTTATACAGTATTATATATGGTTCTAGGGTTATGAATAAACTATCACACTGACTTGTGAACCGTGTTGTCTTGTGTGTGGTTCGTTTTGTTGAAGTACACCTCCTCTGATCGAGAACGGATTCATTCAAACTGAATTAACTTCTGATGTAGGGCATCTAGTAAAAGGAGCTTATGACAATTCCTGCACATCAGTATTTTAAGTATTGGGACTGATATAAACATATATATTCAGCACACGCAGACATTGTAATCAGCTACCACTCAAATAACTTTACATCATCACTAAGAATAAGAAGTCTGTGGCATATCACAAATGCCCACCGTACTAATGTCATTCCCACTCCAACTGCTTGGTTAATGGTGCAATATGTATTTCAACCACTAGGTGGCAACAAGCTTAGCTCAGGTACTGAAATTATTTAAAAACACTGGATATTTCATTGAAATAATAATAAGCCTGTCCCCCAGCTGAAGCCCAGTGCCATCATTTGAATCTGGTATAACAACCATATTGTCATGTACAAGTACCATGAGAGGCACCAAATAAAGCAAGCCACAAGAAAAAAGTGCAATAACATGAATCACAGAGTGTAGCAGCAATGGGAAACTGGCTGGAATTTAATAAATTTTGGAGGGTGAGGAGAGCATCTGAGCTTAGGGAATGATGAGTTTACAGAAAGCTCAGACATGGTGAGTAACCCCTCCATTCTCACAGCTACCAGCAGGTCATTCTGTCACTGACTGTCACAAGAACCGATAGCTGCTCCAGAGAGCTTCAATCAATAATAAAATGCTAGAATAGAATAGAATAGAATAGAATAGAATAGAATAGAATAGAATAAGTGTTACTTGCAACTATTATCAATGAAAAATAAACACATTTCCATGGAGTTAAGAATTTTGACCCAAATTGTGTTATCAGAGTGATGCAACAGCATGACCTAGTTTAGATAACTCAAAGGAAAATGTACCATTTCTCAGGGTTTTCTCTCTGCCATCGTTCCCCATGAGTCACTCCTGTCCCATCTGCACTCCCTGCAAGAAGCAGTGCAGCTGAGGCATATGTATTCCTCCCATGCACTCCAGCCACAAAGCCTGCAACTATTTTCCACACTGCAGAACAAATAGTAACACAGCATAGTTAGTGCAGATCAAAGGAGAGTGTTTTTCTCACTGATGACAACTATTACCCTGTGGGAGGTTGGAGCATTGTTATGAGAGGGTTGAGAGCCAGCGCTAGTGGAGCGGGAGCCAGCTCTGTTCATCCACTGCCAATTCACAGGACATTCAGCTATATATGAGGTACAAAAACAAAAACAAAAAAATCAAACATTAGCAGGGTCCTGTCTGCACCAAATCTAAGCAACTTGGGAGAGAGATTTACATCTTTTTTGGGAATTTTCTTTTTGGAAGATGTCTTTAACAATGATAATTTCCAGAGCTGACATGTTTACATAGTTCTTTACTCAAGGGAGCAACAGTGTGGCTCTGTCTCAG
Organism: Albula goreensis; assembly: GCA_022829145.1. Taxonomy (NCBI): domain Eukaryota; kingdom Metazoa; phylum Chordata; class Actinopteri; order Albuliformes; family Albulidae; genus Albula; species Albula goreensis. The sequence continues at coordinate 29,698,565 of CM040745.1, forward strand.
GTTTCTATCATTTTTGTTGGTAGCACAGCTCATTAACCCTTTCTAAAATGGAATTGACTAGTTCAGTGTGAATACAGGATGAGGGATTCCCTGTGCTGAACCAGTTTAGTGCAAACAGAGGACAAATCACTAATACAGCATAATGCACATATAATAGTGCATTTGGAACTATTCTTTATATTATCTGCAGCTAGAGTGTGGATTTGTAAAGGTTATATAGTGTACCAGAAATGATGGCACTGGGGGAATCTCATAATCTGTATTACATGTATTGCAATGACATAGTCATTGTTCAGTATGTTCACGTGTTATTATCCAGTCTCTGCCTTGTAATAGTAATTCATTGTGATTGAAGACCCCATCTTTCAAGGTGACATACAAAGCTTTTATTCTGCACATCATCCATTTATATGGCTGAACATAAAGTGGAATGATTCATGGCAAGTGAATATTGTCCATAGGTACAAGGGTCCAATACTCGGTTCAAACATTCAGCCTTCTGACATACATATCACTTCCTATGAACGACTCCGTGTAGTACATTCAAGGTCAGAGTTAAGACCGTAAAACGGTCCCATTTGACTGAGTCATTCTCAGCATTACGCATATGTTCTGGGGTAATACTGGTCCTGCAGTTTTTTGCATCACTATAGGAGGCTGACACTTGTCTTCTCTTTGAAGACAGCCAAAATTCCATCCTTGATTATCACAAAGATATTGTTCCAAGTCATGAATGAAGACCCACGATGCACTGGATGAAAGTGAGCTGATGGCCCTCAATACAACTTTTGGAGATTAGATTTTCTGAGAAACAGAAAGAAGGGAGAAAACCACCCTGAGTATTTTGGTTAACCAGGTCTACACTTGAATATATTTAAGTATGATAAAACCGTGATGAAATATGTGATTCTTCCATTTGTATAGGTAGCACATCTGGGAGATTGTTTTAGTGTTTACAACAGACATAGAATTTGACATTGTGCTTATCTTGTAAATTGTGCTCAGTGCTTCGTGTGCACCGAGGGTCCGATGAACTAATAATAGATATTCTGGGACGAAATCGCAGTAAATTAGCGCATAGTAGACAAACAAAATAATATGAACCAAACACCATGAATTACTGTCGTTAAATTACATAGAGTGGACCAGGGCAATCGTGAGGTAATTCACTTCAACTTCAATAATGGCATCTAAACGTTCTTTGAACCAGATACGAGGAGTCGTGACGGCGGAGGCGGTGTCAGTGTTATACCGGAGGAACGAGCGCCCTCAGCGCAGTACGTCCTCGCCTCCCACTGTGGCTGACAGGGTAATCTGAGAAAATAGCAGTAGGGGGAGGAGGATATGAGCTGGAAGAAAAATAAGAAAAAGGAAGAGAGGAAAACAAAGAGGAAGAAGCGAGAGCAACACTCCTCGGGGTCCCAGACACGTGGAGACATATGAGACAATCTGTAGCTCGAGCCCGGGGGTTCAAATTCTCTTGTGACGGAATGCAGAATTTGAACAAATTTGTCACTGTCCGGTCCATTTTGTTCGAAAGTTAGTCGTAAATAATTAAAAAGTTAAGTAACTTTTAATGAGAGGAGAATGGAAATGTGTTACTAAGGGGAGTAAATACTGATGGAATTCGCGGAGTTCCGAAGCTTGGGAAACTGAAAGGAAGAAAAAATGGGAGAAGACAAGGGAGACGACATGGAGAGACCGGGGACACGGGGCATTAAATTTGGATGGACATTGTTGATGGACTCGCTGCTAATTTTATTCTTTGCTGGTAAGAGGTCGTTTGGAACACGATTACGTCGTACTTCATGTTTTTTATGATTGATTGCAGTTTTAATTTTCGTGTTTCGACTCTGTCCCCAGTCGTTTAGCTGATGTGATGACTTACGCTTTGTGAATGCAACAATGTGTTCATCATTTATTCAGTGTAGGCACTGTAACCTGGTACGATGCATTGAAAATTGTTGGCAAAATATGAGTATATGAGCAGGTATACCAGAATTCCATAACCCTCTGAGCATCAAAGATAAAAACATAAAGGAAATAACTAACATGTTCGCAATGTTAGTGCATCGTTTTAGATGTGAAATCAACCCATGGGAAATGCACCGGGTCATTTCTGTTTTTTTTTTTTTTTTTTTTTTTGCAGGGAAAACGCGGACTGTAGTTATCTACCTTTTAAGACTGAGCTTTCCGTTCCCAATCCATGGAAACATTGCTTTCCCGTGCTTTCCCAATGTGCCCAATATATCACACAATGATTGTAATGAACGGAAAAAGTAAACCAGCGAAAATGTGATTGGAGTGAACCGGTCGTTCGTTAATACTTCTAATAGTTAGTTCTTTCCCATAAAACGCATTTTTATTCATTTGCACCTGAATTGGACTCCAGCCCGCAGTAAGTGTGATTTTGGACATGAGGGATTTTAACCGCTTTGTCTTTGTGTGTTGGGCTGTGGAACCGGGAGGTGAGAAGTCTCCAAATGCCCAAACTGTTCGGACCACCCAGAGAGAAGGAGAGGGGGCTGGGGAACACATCAAACACACGCACTCGCAAACAGGAAAGGAGGCGCCACAGAGAAGCAGTGCGCCTCTTCACTTTGGATCTCTAACAGATTTTGAACCGCAGACTTGCATTTGATCCTAAAAGAGAGGCAGTCAGTCTGTGTGTGTGTTTGTGTGTGTGTGAGAGAGAGGGAGAGAGAGAGACAGGGAGCTGCTAAATTATGAACATGCAGGGTAGGCTGTGGGCCAGGATAGTAGAATATGTTTTTGAATATGGTAATATTTACAAAACATTCATTTACAATTGCAATACAAGTTTAAACCGATTAATCAGTAATGCAGAACGTCACTGTTTAGTTTTATCAGTACATTTTGATTTTTATACCCTAAATATAATAACATCAAAACCAGAAGTAATGGGGTTGGATATTTTACAAAAAAATACATATCAAGAGCTGATAGCAGGAGAGAAAGTTTAGCAATAAAGGATAAAACACTACATTCCTCAGAGTCAGAATGTGGATGTCAGTATTCCCTGATTAATCAGGACAGCCACATCCCTGCATTGCTGGGGCTTGTCTGGGCAGTGTGATGCTTACTGAAGTGCTGCTGTGTGTGCCTGTGTTGTGTCTCTGGCAGGGCCTGGTGCAGCAGAGTGTGATGACTGCATCGAGTACTGCTGTGATGGAGAACCCCCTTTCTGCTGCTCCTACTACGCCTACGTGGGGGACGTGCTCTCGTGAGTGCCTTCCGACCCCCTCTCCCCTACATATGACCTTTGACCCCCCACTCCCACCCAGAAACAGCTGTTCCTCTGTAAACACCATGTATAAAAAACCTGGACAATTTTCCCGGCAGCGAAGTTGATGTAAATATTTACAGAGGTTCAACCCGAACAGAGGAGGGTGGCGATGATGCGAACAGAACGGCACAATGAGGGCACAGCGCAGCTCTGGAGATCCTGTCTGTTGGTCTCTCACAGAAGGCAAAGTCACCCTCCCCAGAAGACCACAATGGTCTTTCTTAACCCCGATTTTTTCCTGTTTTTCCCAACCTCTCCTCTGATTCACGTGATGACAGTCTCGCTTCTATTCATGTTGCAGCCGCCCCACTAATTGCACACTGCCTATGACGTTGGAGGATGACACAGTCAGCGTACCGTCAGTTCGTGCCGCCACAGGTGCCCAGCATGACAGAGAAGGTGCTATGGCGATGAAATCAATGAACTTTAGCCACCTAACCCCATATCAAATCCCAGGTGAGGCTTGGCCTCGCCAAAGGGGACCTCCAACCATAGCCAACAATGGCGGAACTGGGGATGGAACCCCCGACCTCAGGCAACGTTTTATCCTGTGAGCCACCCAGAGGCCCCCACATTGGTCTTTTGATCTTAACTTCACAGACTTCTGAACGTAGATGCACAGGCTGAATGTGTTTCTCTTTGGAAGATGTGCTGTGTGTGTATGTGCACTAGTGTATCGGTCCAAACTACTTTCACTTGCACACAGTGGCAAACACTAAACTTAGCAGAATGTGCTGTCATTCCAAAGGGCACTCCAGGGCCTAGATTGTGTTCAAGGGTTAACATCCTTTGCTCAGGGTTTAATCTGCCCTGTCATAGAAATGCCGCCTCAGTCACACAGTTACAGAACACCACCTTGTAAATCTCATCTTTCAGTGACAGAGAACAGAAGCAACCACAAGAAAACACTCAACCGGAATTGAATGTTCCTCGCACATGGTGTCCTTTGCTAGGAAAACGAACATTTGGATAAATATCCATGCATGATCAGATGTCTGTAAATAACAGCTGTTTCCATAGTCACCCACCTCTTGATCTTTCAGTGTCAGAGCAGGGCCCACCCTGTTCACTACTCCCATGCCTGTGAGACAAGGCTCTGTTGACTCAGCTGCTCTTCACTTCCCCATAGATACAGAATGAGTGGATTGGACATCATCGAAAGTAACACATGGTTGTATGCAAGCTGGGCAGCCATTTCTGACAACAATTTTAAAGAGAAACATTTTAAGAGAAAACAATTAAATGTGTTTCATTTATGTATTTATATTCATTTATGAGTTCTATATGTGCAGAATCTCTGTGTTCATACATTCTGGGCATGTAACATTTTGACCGATGTACTAACTCCATATCGGTCGAGGTTTGTCTCAGAGAATCTGTGTAACATATGTCAGATCTTTGCCAGGTTTGTCCTCAGTGTCATAATAAACACATCTCTCTGTGTATTTTTGTTGCATGAATGTGCTGAATCAATGTGACATCATTTCTTAGCAAAAGACACAAGAGATCTAGTCAAACATTTGCTTTGTGTTCTGTCTGCATGCATGCACAGTATATCTAGTGAGCACAAAACAATGTAGCTGCATGTCAGAGAAACTGTATCTGTATGCTATATTCAGCTTGGACTGAGTGTGTGCTTGCATGTGTGAGTGTTGCATTTTGTCATTGTTTTCTTAATGTTTCCTGTGTTTGTTTCCCAGGGGCACGGCGATATCAGGGATAGTGTTTGGCGTTGTGTTTCTGATGGGGGCTATGGCAGCCATTTTTCTGTGCGTGTGCATGTGCGTGAAGAATGGACGGAGTGCACGAGTGGGGGTGTTCAGAACCTCCCACATTAACACTGTGTCCAATGGATACCCAGGTATGACACCCTGCCACTACCTACTGAAACCACCATGAACATATCTCTGATTGGCTGACAGACATGTGACACCTGTGGGCATTAAAAACCTGTGGGTATTAGTAATCAGATTAATTAGAAAAGCTTTTAAAAACAATGTAACTGAAAATGGAAATTATGCCCTGTTTTTGTGAATATTGTCCTATAATAAGAATGTCAGATCAGGTTGCTGGTTATCTGATCAGTTTTTATTTTTGGGAAGGTAGCCTTCTTCCTATTTTGTTTATCTTCAAGAGAAACATTTATGAATTGGCCGGCAGTTTATTTAGAAATATTTAGAAAAACTGAATTAGAAAAGCAAATGCTCAATCAGATATTCTGATCCACCTTTCCACATCAGATTCCAACAATGAAGGGTTTCATCCCTAGGAAAATGAGAGCCTGCAGTTTGGTCTTCTGACCACAGCGTGGCACTATCTTCATGAAAGTACTTATATACAATATGCACAGCATGTAGAAATCAATGATGGCATATCTCAACACAGATACATATAAGTGGTTTTCTCTCCATTGGATGACATTATTTATACATTTCCAAACATTTTATAATGGGCTACTAAACAATATATCAACAGTGATAAACTGTAACTAGTCATGCTTCCAGAGAAGATCACATAGTATTAATGTATCAGAATATGTTAAATAAATGGCCGGGATACTAGAATATGCTTTTATACTACAAAACAGTGTGCAAAATGACATTTGGTCACTTGCTACCATACCTAATTTGGATGAAAATGATTAAATACGAAACACATTGTGTAGCTAGCTTTGTTCATAGCTATATAACCTTGCTGTTGCAGCTATAATTCTGTGACAGACAGTGTCAAAGGTTGATATGGGGTTATGAAATATTTGGAAGCTTATGAGGAAATACACTAGCTAACAGGAACAGTTATCATTAGTTTGTAACAAAGAGGTATTGCTACTGTTACTTATCTATACTATAGCTACGTAGACATAGTTATAACTACAAATTGGATTGTATTATTTTTGTTCATGTAATTCACTGAACTGAAGTTCCTTTATATTCTGCTTACTTTTAAAACATACATACCATTGAATGTATTATTTTACATCAGAATAAATAGTTCTGAATGTTAAAGGATTTAGTAAAAAAAAAAAAAAAAAGGGAAGTATCTTTATTTCACATAATTCTTAACATTTTGCTTTATTTTTCTAATGTTGAAGAGTAATCATTTATCATTTATTTTTAAGCTGCTGATTTGATTTTTGACTAATTGAGATGTGCATTTAGTACTGTTTATTTATGATTCAATATCCAATTGAGCCGGGTCCTGGGCATGACACCAGTCCAGGTGACATCGTTCACAGCCAGACCCTGGAAGAGATCCCGTTGGTAAAAATATTAACGTAAATGGTGAATAAGTGATTCTGGGGATTGACTTTTCTGAATGGATTTTCAAGTCATTCATTGACTAGTCTCAACTCCAGACACTCAATGCACCTGACAAGTGAGGCTATTCATCTACCTCCTTTTTCCATGTGTGACCATTAACTAAGTATTATGGTATTTTCCCAGCATGTAGAAGGTCCTGTCATTGCTGTATCGTTGGTAAAATGTGCTATTGTGTTCTGGACGGTAACTTAAAAAAATGACTAGAGTGAAGTGTTTTGAAACGGATAAAACATTAACTTTTGAATAGTTTTAAATGTTTGAATTTAAGATATTTACCTTCATACTTGAAATTGTTTACCTATTTTTCTCCCTCTTACCTTCTAGGTCCCCCCCCACCCTACAGTTATGACTATGAGATGAACCCCCATGATATCCTACCACCTCCGTATACCCCCACCCCACCCAGAACTGCTAGTTACTCCCCACCCCCACCTTATCCCGGCTACACCCGCAAGTAACTCTGCCTGGCTGGGCTGGCCCAGAGCATGCTGGGAGAGTGAGGTCATAATAGACTGTTATGGACATTACTGCAGTGAGCAGAATGAGACCGCCCTGAAACTCACACTGACTGACCTATGACCTCTACATTTTTTGTGTGTGTGGGTGTGGGTGTGTGAGCGGAGATGGGATGACCTCTCAAAGTGGGAAAGAGAGGCAGAGAGGTGCCTGGGTGCCTGTCCTCTCTGTAATGATGTGACTGTGACCTACATGTGCAGCTTTCACATTCTTCCCCATCCCCCTGCCCGGCAGAGGAAACCCCTGACCCACGGGATGTGCCCCTGGAGGGCCACTGAGAGGAGCCCACATGGGGGAAGGGGGCTTGGGGAAGGGGTGACGGCAGCACACGGGCTCGTGGGACAAACCTCCTCAGAAAAGCAGCACTCGTCTGCCTCCTGCCATGTGTGCCATGTGTCCCTGTGCGTCACGCCTCCTGCTGATCCAGACCCCATCTCTCTGTGCCCTGCCTCCCACGCAACGCCTGTGCTATTTATTTATTTATGTATTTATTTATTCCTCTCCCTGCTGAAGAGTGTGAATTGAGAAACTGTATAATGATGATGATGATGATGATGCTGACGATGACGCAATTGTGCGTGTGCCAGAACAGTCAAATGGGAACAGACAGGAAGTTGATGTGAAAAGACAGATGTTGTGTGTGTGTTTGCACTAAGACCCAGATGATGAACTTCGTAATGAACTGGTAAAGGGGTTTGGGTGCTTGGAGAGCCTGTGATCATGGTCTGTAATGTAATACATCACTTCCTGTGACATCATATTTCTGAGACAATCTCGCACTTTCTCATCATTTGCTGCTTGGAAAGAACTGTGGTACTATCAGTCTTCAGACAGGGGAAACACTGTATTTAGTTCAGGTTGTACTAAGCTGTAACTTCCTCTATCACAAATGACAGTTGGATCAGTATTATAGATTCTGAAAAATCAGTGCCTTTTGAAGGCCCACTTGTCTCATTCTGACGTTTTCTCACATCCTGTCATTTGAAAACGGTGTCACACAATGATCCAAGTCTGAAAATTGACATATTGGTAAAAAGTTTGACTATTTTGACATAGAAGTCCATTTCCTCCTTAAACAATTTCCCATGTGCTGTGTTGTGTGTTCTTGCATATATATTACAGACATGACATAAATATCCTGTTTAGGAGGTTACTGTACAAATGTGGGGATGTTACCTGTTCAGATAGTTCTATGAACTCCCAATGTCACCACTCTGCTTATGTTTTATGAGTACTTTCTTCAGGTAAAAGGCTGGAGTGTGCCTCTAAAGTCTCTGGACTGATCCCATTCACTGATCCAGCTGTATCTGCTGTTCCCCATGTTCACAGAGGATGGATGATTTCTTGCAGTATTTGCCCACCGTCATTTCATGAAACAGTACTACTGCAACGCACAGGCCTGCAGTGTGCTGAAACGAGGAGCTTAAGGTCATGTCTGTGAGCTTCAGCCAGTCAGGCTGATCCTGTCGGGCCATGAGCAGGATGATTAAAGAGGGGCAAGGGACCTGAATGCTTTTCCGGTTTTACATTTTTTATACCACTTTCTTATCTGTACCCCTATGAAGAGGATGACATGTGCTTTATTAGTATATTTATATGTAAAATTATTTGTTTTTTGGGTATAAAATGTCTGGCTACTCGAAATATGTTAAATAAACAGTCTGTGAGAAGAGTCTCTTGTAACATTTTAGTGCTGTGACATTTGTGATGAACTGTGAGTCATGTATTCAGTGGTCAGTGTGTATGATATAGTTTTGGTAAGTCAGAGTGTCTGTATGACTCAGGAGTGTTTTTGAATGACCCGTCCATTCGATCAACAAAATATATACAATCAACAGAATATACTATTGTATGAAGTCCAAAGGAATACTTTATGTACATTTAAGCTGCACACATGAGTTTTGTGGACATTAATGCAGCTGCAGAAAATCTGGCGTATGAATTCATTCATTGGATTTACGGATGCTGTATTAGCGGATTTGGAAGCATACATTTAGTCGAGTAAAACCCTGTAGCTCTTTCATTTTGAATTGGCTAATGAAATTCTGCATCCACAATTTTTTTGTGGAAATTACATTACTGGTAAAATTAAACGTAATCCCATTTCATTTATAAAGCGCTGGATGTTCTGTTTGAAGTAATATACTACTGTCATATCAATTATGCACTTACAACTTCAAATACCCAGAGAATGTGATTATTATACCTGTTAGTTGAAGTCAGTCGCTGCATGCTGTCATTGAACACTAGGTGGCAGCACAAGTACAGTAACACAACTGAAAGCATATTTTTATGTAGACACCTAAACGTCTATACCCATCGCTGATCATTAAAAGAATAAACATTTCAACTGTTCAATACTTTCAGGTTTCACTTGCCATATTTTATTCTTGAAAGAGCAACGACATTCCATATTCTGAATGTTCGTAACGCTATCATATGCTGAATACCAAGGCTAGACAGCATAGTACATATTGAGCGTGAGGTGATTTACACAAAGAAATAATGTGTTCAGTTAAACATTTTAAACCAAACTTGCTATTAATAATTAATGTTGCGTTTACACACAGCAGAGGACCACTGCAACTCCCACCTCTCCAGTCCCCCCTCCCGCTCTCTCTCTCTCTCTCTCTCTCTCTCTCTCTCTCTCTCTCTCTCTCTCTCTCCCAGTTCCATTCTTTCGCTGTCCGGTCAGGTGACTGGAGCTCGCGCAGCTGTGCAGCCTTTTTATCCCTCTCCATCACACGCACCCTGAGCACGGAGATAGTGGCTGACAGACAGCGGATATAGAGAACAAAACCGGCGAACTGCACATTGGGCACGCAACAACAGGGAATACGGCATGGGGGACCGTAAGGCTTTACTGCTGTTGATCGTTGCGACCTCGGCACTGGCTGCTGAGGTAAGAAATCTATTAGAAAAACAGTCGGTCTACATGTCGCTGCTCAGCCACCACTATGCTTTTCTCCCATCTCTTCAACTGCTGTTGTGAAAACGTTAGGGCGATCCCAATCCTTAGATTATTGTACAGGAAAAGAGAAGGATGTATACAGACAGAATAATTCTGTGTCGGTAGAAGCTATTGAATAAAAAAAAGTTAAAATCAAATGTCTCGGGAATATATATTCTATTGTTATATTTATACAGTATGAACAATCCATGTTATTTTCATATTCCGAGCTTGAATCCATCTGGCCTATTTTATCAGTTTTTCTTCTGTTCCGTAAAATGCTTCTGCTTATGTTCTCACCCATGTAAAACATGAACATGAGAGAGAGTTTTTACAAAGAGGGAAAGACTGACATTATATGCGAATTTATTCCTGTAGTTGCCGATCCCGGAATTGTTGATAAGGAAAATATTATTCAGAAGGGGGGTTAGTGTAGAAGAAAATGCTGTATTTAATTTAATACACTAGCACTGAGCATACTGTATCATGTACATACATTTTGAAACAAAAGGGAAAAACGTACAAACCGATACTTACCGAGTGAATGCATCAGTGCGCGAGTTATCACAGGGCTTCGCGAAATTGCTGATCTGGGTCTTTATAGGGGTGTGTGTGTTTTCTAGAACATTGAACCTATTTCGATTATAAGTTCAAAGGGTTTTAAATGTGTCGAGTATGTGGTTATGAAGCCTCACATAGACTCACTCATGATTTTGTAATAGTATTGGTAAAGAGAAAACTAGGCATCTAAGGGGCTGAACGTCTCGTTCTAAAAATTGGTCTGAAATGCAAATATGCGTTGTTTTCATGTATTCAGCTACATGCAGTAGTCTGTCGTACACGCATATTCCACGTTGACTGTATGTACATGTAGAACGTACAAGGAATTTATCTAATTTATTGTCCGCTAGTGAATATGGAAAATGTCTGCGTTCAGGCAGTTTTACTTGGTGTTTGTAGCTCACGAGTGTGTTTTTAAAATGTAAAAAGTAACAGTTTGCTTATATCTTGTGCGAATATTTTGGATTTTTACCTTTTGATACTGTTCATTCGAAAACTGAAACATTAATGGCAGCATTGAGAAGGATACATTTCGAGTCTGCATACCTAATGAGTGTAAAGGTTTTGTTACCCGTCGGGCTGTTACATTTTGAGTAAAAAAAGAGGATGGAGCGAGACATAAGTAAGATGGCGGCGGTGCACTGCAGTATTCCAGTACACAACAAGACAGCGGAGCGAAGGACGGCAGCTTCCCACACGTCCCTCTAGCTTAAAGCATATATACTTACATATCTATTGACAGGAAAAATATAAGGTAGCATTAGACACTGAGCGTTTGCACGCACATTCAGGTGGGAATGGTAATGTGTTCAGCGTTGCGTTACTTAAAAGGAAAGCGGAATTTTCAGCTATGCTATTCATCTAAGCGTTGTCGGATAAGGCTATCAATCTTTTATGTGTTCTGCCACTTTGTTGTGGTACTGTGAGGATGCGATCAGTGCCTTATACAGACGCGCACAGCAGAACACGTAGCTAACCACAACCCCTTGGTGATCCATTGGTCATCACGGTGTTCGGTCTGAGACAAACACAATTGTCTATTCAGCCTCAGCGCACACCGTTCTCTAACAGCTGTACATGTTACAAAGTGTGTTGACTACTGTGTGTCGTATTGTTCAAAATGATCCCTGTTATTTAATTGCCTGCTTTCCCAATAATGTCTTTTTTGGGTGGTCTTGCCACATTTTAATATGAGATCTACTCTAATAGAATGTCAGTTTACACATGGACCTGTATATTCTTTTTTGTCTTCTGAGAAGTTGAGCCATGCATTTTCCTTTAAAAGGTATGCAGCTGTTGGTGGTGACATAGATGTATAGTATTGGCATTGGAATTGCAGCATATTTCAGTCGCAGGGTTATATTTGCCATGTTCTTTTATTGATGCACATGCTTTACTTTCTTATAGATTTTTGTGACCAGGTTAAAGAAGTTAAATAGTAACCGTCTGGTCAAATATAATTATTGTATAAATGTGTGTAAAGTGTGAACCCTCTGCCATTACTGAGAATTATATGAATGTGAAGGACGCTGGGTAAATAAGAGCCAGGTAATCCATACTGATAACTTTTCATACTTACATACTTTTCCCTGGGGGACATGATTCTAACCATTAATTCAGCAATCAGGATTTGTGAATGTAAAACTCGATAGCATACTATGTGGCTTTGCTGAATGGTGATGATTCAGTTAGTTGGCACATTCCCAAGGAAAGATGATCAGTCTTCTTTCTTAGACATTAGCCAAATTGAAAAGCAGCTTCTATCCTATTTGGAGACATCCAGCCACCGAGGATCTGTCCTGTTTTATGGCCACTATTGTCTTGCACACAAATAAAATGTTCCTCCCCTTCTCACTGAGCTTCTTAGGGGAAGGTCATACTGCTTTTATTGGAATGACAGGAATTTATGGCTGATCCTGTTAAAAAAAATACAGCTGGAAAGGAAGGCGGCTTTATTTTGCTGAGTTTTGCGCTGACTGTAAACGCCGCCATAGCAGGTGTAGCAGCCCGTTGTGATTCAGCGCTGTCAGTCTGTGGGTGAGGCAAGAAGGTGAGGCTGTCAGTAGGGAAGAGGAGTGTTTGGGAGTCAGTTGTCTGTCAGTGAGTGAGTGAGTTACTGAGGAAGATGTGGTGGTCAGTAGTTTGTGTTAAGCTAGAGGGGTTGGTTTGATCTTTCACTGCGTGAGGGATGACAATGTGGCTACCAGCAGTCTGTCAGTAGGTGAGGGAGAAGGATGTGGCAGTCAGTAGTCTGGAGGGCAGTCCGCTCACCTCTCCTCATGGAGACTTGCATCTGTTACCATGACAACCCCATCACAGCCTAGCCACCGTATCCCTTTGACTATTGAATAAAGACGTAAGATGCTCTGCCTTTCTTCCCCACACGTTTGATTATCCCATAAAGCTTTGGATTTGTCTGCACCTCAAATAGTTGACATTACTGAGGGGTTGAAGGCAGCCACCATGACTGTATTCTGGTCCTGATCTGTCCTCTGGCAAGGATGAGTGTCCAAGACTGGAGTCCTGCTGTCCCCCTGCAGCCTGCGCTGTAATTTGAGCCACCCAAGAGGGGAATGCGCCTTGGGTGGAGGGATATTCCTGTCTCTGCTCCCATTCCCTCTGTTTTAGGGGCACCAGCAGCAGAGCAGCATATGTCCCCTCCTCACCCTCCCTGTCTGTCTTTCCAGGGTGCCAGTGTGAATGGACCTGGAGACCTGGTGTTAGTGATACTGCTCAGACTTCTGCTCATGCCTTTCTGTGTGTGTGTGTGTGTGTGTGTGTGTGCGCGTGCGTGCAGGTGAGCATCTGTGTACATGTGTGCATCTTCCACATAGAAAAGATTCTTGTCTGCATCTTTTGTAGTTTTCATTGGCTGTTTGGTGTATATATTTATCAAGAAAATGTTATGAAGCTTGCGCAGTTCAGTCATTTTGTCCAGTACCCTGCTGTCTAAAAACCACATCAGTAGCAAACACAGCATTGCAATGCTGTTCACTCCCACTGTGCCTTTTTGTATTAAAAAAATACCTAAATCTCACGATCCCTTGCAGTCAGTTGAGAAGAGGCATGGCAGGACTTCCTTTGTTGACCCTATTGAGACCGTGCAGGTCAGGGGCAGGTCATGGTGACACCTCCCATCCCGAGAATCAAAATTCCAGGCAACCAGGCAGTCTCTCTCACACACACACACACACACACACACATACACACACAGACATAGTAATGCTTGAGCAACAGTCTGAACAGTTTCACTAATGAGTTTCGGAATAGAGCTTCATTAATAATGTTGTTGTGTGAAGCACAGGAAGTTTTCATAAAGGGTCAGTATGGGGGCCAGAGAGTCACAGGGCACGCTGTATAAGTCTACTGCGCTGAAATAGACACAGTTCTCTTGCATGGGAGGTGATTAGCTGCCTGCTGTGAAGTCTCCAGTCCCTTACATGGGTAACTAATCGTTCTCTTATCTTGACTCAAGAGGATGGCGCCACCACTCTAAACCCAATATGCACACTATTCTGAAGTGCATATGGAATTTTCTGAGGTCCTCTATGCAAAGGAGTCATATGTGACTATTGACTGAAAATGAATAGTGTGGAGCACTGATTGGGTCTGACCCTCCTCTCTGTCATAGCTGGTGACTCTCTCTTTCTCTCTGAAGGGGGAGAGCTTGCATTGTCCTTTTGAGTTATCTGATGTTGTGTTTGTATTATTGTGGTTTGGTTGTTTTTATTGGTTGGTGTTTTTTATTTGTATTTCATTTTCACTTTAGTTATTTTTCTCTTTTGTGTGAGGATAAGTGTAGGTCTTCTCTGGTGGCTAGGTTTGTTTATTGCAGGGTGTTTGTGAGGGTTGTTTGGGATGTACAATAAAGGGATATTAATAGTCAAAGTCTCTCTCTCTCTCTCTCTCTCTCTCTCTCTCTCTCTCTCTTTCTCTCTCTCTCTCACACACACACATGCTCTCTCTCTCTCTCTGTCTCTCTCTCTCTCTCTCTCTCTCTCTCAGTATCTTATCTCTGCCAGACATCAGGTATTTCCAGCCCTTCTGCTGAGTTTAATTTCCCACCACCTGGCTTTTAATTTTCAAACTATTACCTCAGCCCCTTCCTATTTTGTGTTTCCAGGAGAAACACAGAGACTAACTGTAGAGACCCTCTGGATACTGCAGATGATCCTTTTTGCAGAAACATGTTTGGCAGAGAGGATCTCTGTGTCAAGTAATGTAGGACAACTAGGAAAGTAATGTACTTATTTTCCACAGTGAAGACAGCTGGGCTGACAGTCCAGGCTGTCTCAGTTATCCACAGCAATGGATTACCCAAGGCAAAATGGTTGTGTGAATAGTTACAGGTACCCAAACAATAGACATGTTTCAACATTTATAGAGCTTTTTCAAGCTATCTGAGCGTTCTAACCAGCTAACAGAAAATAGCAGCTCTTAGCTATATATTTTATTAATTCTTTGAGCACGACTGTGCATGAGCCATAAGTGCTTGCTGCAATGTGCTTTCCACTTATGAACGGTCGACATTCCTTGGGAGGACAAGAATGAACATTTGATAAAAGAAATCGGCTTTTTACACTTAGAGCAATCAAACAGCTTTTTGAAATTGTACTTTTAACTTAAAAGCCTGTTTTTCTCCTTCTCCATCTCAGCTAGCAAAGTGTGGGTGTCTTTCAACGCTGTGGCACTACGTTATCGCAATTCAGTATCGTTTTATTAAATATTTTAAATTAATCTCAGAAGTTAACTGGTTCTTTTTGACAGCCCTAATATATATATGCATGTGATTTCAGAACAAATCCATGTATGACTCTCAGGCTGAGAGACAGCTGTGCCAGGAAGCCTGTTTGAACAGGAAAAAGAGCTTATCAGAGCAGACCGAGGGCATGCAGTGAAATGGCATTTCCATGTAAATATAAGGAGACGCATGCGTCCACTGAGCAGACTGGACTGCGGGCTCTGAACTCTGGCCAATCCAAACATGTCGGGGCTGGACAGCAGGGTCAGACTGGAGGATCAGTGCTTTTCCTGAGTGCAGCGACAAGGCTACATTAGTCTAGGCTACAAGGGCTCAGGCTGTGTTTGTGTGTGTGGTATGTAGGCCTCAGAGCTTTCATATATGTTTAAATCCTTCTAAGTAACAAATATTTTCTGGAGTGCCTCTGGCCATGCCACTTTTGACAAACATATATTGCACATATGACTCATATCATATTCAATTGGTTCATAAAATATACTTTTGAGCAAAAAATCAGAGAGGTTTATGAAATCATGTGTGTCAGTGAAACCACATGTCGTTCTGGGAAAAAATTGTATGAATTTATATAGCCTCAAGCTATTTTTTACAGTGTGCTAGCTGGCTGACGTGAAAAAAAGTCTACCATCAGACTAAATTAGCATTCATCCTTGTTTCAGGAGTGTTGTTTTGATGCTATCTGCTTTAAGTCCTAGAAATATTGAATGGTTTAAAATGATATTAAATTGTGTGGTTAGATGGAAACCATCAGCAGACATGTTAGTTAAGCCTAACATTTATAATTCCTTGTACAAATGAATGAACAGAAGGGTCTCATGGAAATGCTTTTAATGTGAACATTAAAGTGTAATTATTATTGTAATATTGCTTATGCAACCAAGCAATAACGTGAGACTTTGCTCTGGGGGCTGCAAGATTCTGACTCGCCTCTAAGTAAAATGTTTTTATTGAATTGTAGAAAAATCCTTTTATGAAATCACCTTTATCATAATTATCTTTAACATTTCAGTGTTCCTGTTGTGCAACTGAAAGGTCTGTGACAGTCATGGTGATTCACCGGCAAAACATTACGCAGGACCTACATTTAAAGTTTCTTATTGTTTTCCATGATGATCCTGCCTTAAGCTTTTCAGGTTGATGTATGTTCAAGTCAACATATTTTACAGATTCATTTGAAGAAGCACCAATATTTTAGACAGCTGTACATGGGGAAAATCAGTTACATTTACTGTACTGAATTTACTAAAAAGTGTACCCTTGTAAATAGGATATAAGATTTTAGCTGCTGTGTACTTATGTGATTTTCTTTCTGTCTTTGTATATTTAAATACCATTTGACTTAAATAAAATGAACCTACCTTTCATAAATGTACCAAAAGACTTAATGAAAGTAATGTATATTTGTTTATGCCTCTATGCTTACCCCTTCTAATTCGTGGTAATCCTAACCATGTCTTGAGGCATGTGACCTGTGGTATAACTTCTATTCTGAGGGTGCCACTGTAGGAATTCACTCTCTCTTGATCTCATAAATAGATAAATAGCACAGGCAAGTGACCAATTGCACCATCAAGAATTAAAGAGAAAATGCTGAGCAGAGGAGGGCTATATGTGTTAAAGTTTCAGCACACATTTACTGCAGTCCTCATGTGTAGAGGCTTCATTTGTGGTAAACCTATGAATAATTGAGTTGTTTGGTGTGTTGCCATCGTATGACTGTTTGACAATAGGCTTGACAATAAACTATAACGGCCTTGTAATGTTGGGAGGAGGGAACCACTAGTTACAAAAGACGTCAGGCACTTTCCATTGGCCCTTCTGTTTAACAGAACTTGTTAGGGCTCCATGCCAGTCATTTAGCAATCCCCTGAAGTGAAAGAATGGGCATGGCTCGTTTGAGAACAGGTTCATCAAAATTTAGTAACCTGCAACATTCCATAAAGTCTATGTTTCTTTATGCCAACTGTTTGCTTACCCTTAATAAATGGTGTGGTGTAAGACATGGGCCTGTTTTTCCTACTCTGAAAGAAAAGGCAGTACATAAAAAAACACAGCATAAAAATATCTTTTAGTCAATGTGGTTTGAATAACCTTTAGTATATGGGTTGATACCATCCACCAAGCATAACTGAACATTACACTGTACTAAACCTTCAGGGGTCCTAATAATAATACAGGGTCAATTATGTGAGTTATATACCGTTTCTACAGGTATTATTTATTATATGAGTTTCCCAGGGTGAGATCACAGTTTAGATTACAGTTTTAGATCTTTTACCCTGATGCCTATGTGCTGGTGCAGTTCAGCTGAAATACCTTGCTGAAGGGAACACAAACAGCACTGCTGTTTGGATTGTGGAATGTAGGCCTTAAATTATACAGTCAATGCTTCAGTTTCACCCACACACTGCTGATCAGCTACAGAGTTCAAATACAGTGACTAACATTTTTTCAACTGATACCAGTGACATTCCCTTGGAGGCACTTTCAAATGCAAAGAGGTTTGTGGAATTTTACAAAAACAAAATGACTAAATATTAAATACCTTTGCAAAAAACCGTTGACACCCGTCTTTTTTGTTGAAAATTAAATTCAGCAATTCAGTTTGATCGTCAGCTGCAGTTGAGGAGACATACACAGTAATTGTAAACTAAGTAGTGATTATTGGCTGGGATCTTGATCTTATGAAACAAATATTCTGCAGCAAATGTAAACTAACAAATCTGTTGAAACAAAGTTGTGTTTACTGTTAAAAGTGGTCATGTGAACTTGTGGCTTGCAAGTAATGTTATTTTTTAGAGAGAAACAGTTTCTCTGATTGTTGAGAGTGCCAGTTAATTGTTTTGTTCATTGTTTCTGGAAGTGCAGGCTAATTGCATCAGCCTTGCTGAATGTGATAATTAAGAGCAGAATGTGGCGTAGCATGTGTCCATGTATGTGCTGATTGCAGTCCCATGCATAGCTGTTTCAAAGCCGGTCCCTATTTTCCTGTTTGTAAACATCTCCTTTTGCTTCAGAATGGAAATACAGCTTTTGAAGATCTAAATTTCACATCCTGATATTTTTAAGAAAAAAAATGCTGTTGCACAATTTGCATATCAGTGAAGTTTATAACTGGATCATAAAACTGAATTTTCTGACCTTCTAAAATGATTACCCACATGCAGTGTCATATGGTCTTGCGTATATCACAAATATGATGTAGCTATCCTGCTCATAAAGTTACTGAACAAATGAAGGGGCGTTTTCTAGATAAGTCCTGTGAAAAAGCTCTCTGGGTCCATTTTCTGAGTATGTCTTCAGGTGCTGTTAGGAAGAAAGCTCAGCTGGAGAGGGCCTTTGAAAGCTGAATTTGTGATCCTGTCTACCATTCCTGGATTACAGAGAGTACAGTAAGTATGGTGTCCCCTCTGGGCTGGCTCTTTGGAACAGCCAGGCCTCATAAGGACAGGCAGAGGACATGATACAGGGAGGGAAACATGTCCAGCCAGGCTTGGGAGGTGATGTGAGAGGGAGAAGCGCAGCCAGCCGGATGAAGGGATGTGTGAGATGAAGGCAGCCAAAGCTGCTGCGACAGCATGAGAGAGAAGTGGATGAACAGGTCAGCTGACAGCACATGGAGCATGGGGAGACCCCGTCATAACATATAATGTACGAGCCTCTCACTTTCTCTCTCCAGCACCATCTCTCTTGCCCTCTCACTCTGTCACTGTAGTCTGTTTCTTCTGCCCTCTCTCTGAGTGCTTCAACTTGCTTTAAAAATTAAGTGCTTGGGCCTTGTCCATTTTGGTAGCAAGCGTGAGCCCTTTCACTGGGTGTTCAAGTCCCAGTTGTGCCATTACTGGCTATGGCCAGAGGTTTACATGAGCAATACAGCAACAATTTTCCCAGCCTCACCAGGGAAAGACAGGGGTTAAGCTGGTAAGGTTCATTAGTCTGATCACTCTCTAGCAGCCACTCCTGGTCAGTCAGGTTCCTGTGGATGCACGAACTGAATAGATGCTGTCTTTGTCGTCTTCCGATAACATAAGCAGTATGTAATTGGTGTGGAAAGATCAAGGCCTCGTCGTCATGTGAATGGGAGGAGTTATGTGTTGATGGCTGCCTCCTGAGACAGATGGAAGGAGCTGCTGTGTGAGGCAAAACAGTTATGCTGAGTTTGGGTGGGAGAGCAGGAAAAATAAGTTGCTATCATTTTTGTTGTTGCTTTCTAAGGCTTTCTTGGGTGCAAGCCTTGATAAATTCAGTTGAATTTGGATTCATGGGTAAACAAATTGAAGTTGCTTAGCCATATTTCTGCTACATGTATTGGTTTCACTCTTCTCTGTCTTGATTTTTATAAATCCAAAGTTGATGGTATGGAAGAATGTGAAGGCGATTGAGCAAATATAGATCATGGTTTTGTCCTTCATTTTATGTGCTGCATTTGTCAGAGAACTGCAATACTGTTACCTCTTATCTGCGGAGGATGCTGCACTTTTGAAAATGGTTCATGAGACATCAGTAGAGAATTAGGCAACTGAAGCAGCTGCCGGTGTGTCATTTAACCAGACGGCTGTCCCAGTTTCGTGCCCCTTTAGAGCAGATTTTTTCCAGTTGAACATTAACGTTTGCTTTCATGCTGTGTACATTTTTTCCATAGCAAATGTATTTTCCAATCATAATGAGCTTATGTTGCTGTGGGAAGTTTCACATATAACTCTAAATGAACTGAATCACACCTTCATTCAAACCGACCAGGCAAATTAACTATGTGTGAAAGTGCCCTCCTTGTCTTACTTATTTATGTCTCCTTTCAGTGCCTCTGGTCATGTCCCTGAATCCTGTGGCCCCTCTACTTTGTGTGTGTATGTGTGTGTGTGTGTGTGTCATCCTGTTAGCAGACCATATTGTGGGAAAGAGAGGTGTGAGGTCCCACAATGGGTCCATTGTGTGTTTAGAGCATGCTCTTTTGAGAATACTCCTCACGAGACTGGGGTCACGTGACTTGACGAACTGGGCTAGGGGTTGGAGGGGTGTGTGAGGGATGTTGCTAAGAGACAAGGGCTGGGGTGGGGGGACTGGGGCATATCAGACAAAGGAGTGTGCTGGAAAAGCAGCTGTCAGACCGGCACACAGCTGTACCGTTGGGACTGTTTTGTTTGTTTATTCTAAACACAAAACAGAGGATGTATGCTAATGGAATAGTACAATACACTGGTTTATGCATCATGTGCATGAACGGGAATGAGTGTGTGTGTGTGTGTGTGTGTGTGTGTGTGTGTGTGTGTGTGTGTGTGTGTGTGTGTGTGTGTGTGTGTGTGTGTGTGTGTGTGTGTGTGTGTGTGTGTTTTCAGCTGCATTTCTGGTGTTAGCCAGCCTTCGCTGTCCCCACCACCCATCTTCACTGTCCTTTTTGGTTCTCACCTAACCTTCACTCACTGGCTTCCCTCCTCCATCCTCTAACCGTGCTACCCTCTGGAGGCTTACAGCTAGTGACAAAGGTCGTGACGTGCCTTTCTGGGCTCTCCCTCCGGTGAGCGCAGGGAAAGTTAATGTAGCGCAGTACGGCGTGCGTGCTCGGAGAGCTTGTGCACCCAAGTGTGAAATCACAGTTGTAGTTTGTGAAATTGCTGTGTAGGTATTACTGTTCAGATGGGCTATGGAGCAAAGCTCAGCAGAGCTTCCACATGGAGGGGTGTAGAATTGCCCCTTCAGGGTGCGGCTATGGAAAGTTGCCCCATGAGGAGTGGTTGTCAAAGGTTAGATAGCTGTCCTTGTCCTGCTGCGGGTTTAGGTGTTTCTGGAACAGAGGGGTATAGTAGCCTTCTAGTAGCCTTTTGTGCAAGCTTATACCTCTCCATTGCAAGCCTGATGCAAGCAGTGCAGTTGAGAGCCACAATCTTGCTTACATTTAGGGATGTAACCGATATTTCCTTAGTGAAGGGAAGTCTAGGGTATGGGCAGAAATTCAAACCAGCAGTTCAGCCATAAACTATACTGACAGGAGGCATGTGTGGAAATCCTCTGGCTTCTGTGAAGTGCCCTATGAAAGTCTAACCAACGCCCTGAGCTGCCATGGTCAGGGCATGGCAGCCACCACTAAACTCAGTGCTGTTCCTAGGTGAAATCCTAAGAGTGCCTTGAGCAGGTCTGATCATCTGGGTTCCCATTTAAATATGGACCATGCTGGACTGGAGCAGAGGGGCGGAACTCTTGGGAGCATGCTCATTGGCTGGTTCTGGGGTCCTGGGTCAAGTAGCTTTCCTGACCATGGCATGTGAAGGTCAGGAGATGTGATGTGAGCGTGAGAGCTCGGGTCCCAGTGCAGATGTGTCCACTCAAGTGTATCCTCAGTGGTGCGCGTGTGTGTTCACACACGAGTGCATGCATGCCAACATGTCAGTTCATAGGTGCAGCCTTGTCATCCACTCTCCCTTTCTCTCTCTTACATGGAGGGCACCAAGTGTAAACACAGGAAGCTGGATGCATTTTGGAATTTGTCCTTGGCCCTCTCCCTATGGCCTACAACAAGGGGTGATTGACCTCTTGTTATTAGCAACTGGTAATATGAGGGGTGTGGCTTAAAAATGGTTACACCCACAGGTTCCCAATCTCAGAGCACCTTGATACTATAGTTTCAGTTTGGGCCATAGTCCTTCTCTGACCATCTATGAAGGTGCTCTCTCTCCTTCTTTCTCTATCTCTCTCTGTCTTTCTGTCTCTGTCTTTCTGTCTGTCTGTCTGCCTGTCTCTCTCTCTCTCTGTCTGTCTGTCTGTCTGTCTGTCTCTGCAGTATTATTAGGCAGTTGACATGGTAGTTGAGGCTGTTAATAGTGTTAATGCTGAGGAACCTCCCCAGGGTGTACATGCTAATCTTTGTACAGGGACAGGGTGTGTAGCCCAGCTGTCACCCTGGCCCTGCTGTGTTGCCAGTGGAAGGAGTCACTCCCACCACAGCATGTGCACGGCCTACAACCGCTGCCATCAGGACCCCCCGCAGAGAAGCGCTGAGCCACCCCACCCCGTGGTCCAGGCCTAACGTCAATCCCCTGCCGACCCATCGACCCTCCGTCACTAACGCCTAATCCCACTCCCCAGCCCGCACACCCATGTGCTACAGATGTAACAAGATCAGCTGTGCAGAACAGCAGTCAGGGTCGCAGGTCATAGCAGTGTCAGATAATCGTCCCCGTTATCGATCAACTACATAGCAGGGTTAATCTGTTTATTGGCTGCAGGAAGTGTTTCATTAGTTCCGTCAGTGCATTAGAAACCAAGGGTGCCTCAGCTGTGCTCTCAGATAGCATCTTCTCAGTCTGAGTAACTGACCAATAATGTGTCAGTGTGCACATGCAGGAAACATGTAGGCATTTACTGGACATTTGAGGTTAAGTACATTAAAGGTATGCTGCCAGTGTCTCTTCTGGGAATCAGAAGTGCTTATTATATAGGTGTATCCATCCATCCATCAGCGCTGTAGGATGTCCATATGGTCTGCTGATCCCTGTGTCTACAGCTGGGCCACAGTTTCCTGGCACAGGGATCATCTCTCACTCTATTACTACTTAGCTGTGTGTGTGTGTGTGTGTGTGTCTGAGAGAGAGAGAGAGAGAGAGAGAGAAATGGAGTAAAGCTGTATGTGTGTTTGGGGCTGAGAGAGAGCACATGAGAAAAGCAAGAGAGAAATGTGTGCGTGCATGCATACTTGTGTGTATGTGTGTGTGATAGAGACAGAGGGATTGAGAGGGAGTGAAGCTGTGTGTGTGTGCTTGGGTGTGTGAGAGAGAGCGCGTGAGAAAAACAAGAGAGGCGTGTGTGTGTGTGTGTGTGAGTGAGTGAGAGAGAGGCGTTTGAGCTGTCTAATTAAAGGCAGCGCTCTCAGCGTCTGAAGTTTCTGTCGCAAAGAGTTAGAGCAGCTCAAGAGAGGATTAAATAGTACTGCATGCTGGATTCTCTTCAGCAGCTCCACTGTTAGAGAGGAGAGAATGCAGCAACACAATACTGTTAGTGTTGCTGTTGCTAATGCATACTGAAAAAAGGACTTGCTAGCATTCTTACTAGCCCATCACCCCCTGAAAACAAGCCTGCATATTTTCACACACACACATGCGCACACACACACACGCACATGTACTCTTGACCTCATGCACCCCTGGTCACAGCTTTTCCACAGAGCACCTGTTCTCCTTCTGTAACATGACAGACCTTTCTGCGTTTCCCCAAATCTTTCTCCTTTCCTCTCTCCTCACCCCTGTGACTCTCTGTGTTTGCTATCCATAGGGACCTGTCGGACTGTCTCTCATCACTCTCCCATTTTCCTGTGACCCCTCCTTTGTCCTCCCTCGTTCCCCAGCACAAAGCAGTCTTTGACCCTCTCGCCACCTCTCTCTCTTCCTACATGAGCCCCGAACAAAAAAACCTTTTAGCACATGCAAACATGTGTGTGTGCCTTCACTCACACATACACACAAATGCACGCACACAAACAAACACACTCACAAACACATTAACGGCGTTAACGTGCTGACAAAGCACAAAAGCTCCCCCTATGCACACAGACAGTTAGGCCGTAGGCCAAAGGCATATAGACTGTGTGCAATGGGGGGAGGTGCTGTGTAGTTTCTGCTGTTTGTACAGCGACAGTTAGCTCAGTGCTGCCACCTCCCTGTGCAGCCCATATGGGAAAAGTGGTAATATTTATGGAATGTTGCGTAAGACCGAAAATAATGGTTCTATTTTTTTGATTACATCAGTGTTTTGACTCTGCAGATTAACCCGGGTACAGTTTGTTAGGGAAGAGAGGGGAGCGGAGCAGCTCGGCACTTTGAATGTACATGTGTGTCTGCTTTGCCAGTCTGCTTATATTTCTCAGGGTTAGACAAGGCTGCTGTAAAACACAGCAGTGAGAAAATTGTGGCCTAATTTTCCTTTTTCTCTAAAGTTGTAATGCAAGACCTTTGTTTTCTGTTCTAGATTTGAAATCTTTTTCTGGCACCACATTTCAAAATTCATATTTCCAAAACTTACAAAGTATCTGACATATAACAATTAGACAGCTGAACACATAATGGAAAATGGTCATACTGTAATAGCATTCTCATCAACATGAATAATATATAGTTGTAGAGGCAATAATAGAATCGACAATAATAGAAAATATGTATAGTGGCTGCAGGCAGAAGCAGCGAAATGACGTTGTCTCCTGTCCTTTTGCTGTGTTGTTTTGTCGCTGTAAAAAATCTTTGCACTCCAGAGACTCCATTGTGCTGCTGGGTAAAAGCCGCTGGGAGTAGGCGCCCCTCCTCCTTGCCCAGGGGGTCTCACGCCTTGCTGCAGTGGTGGGGCTACGCGTTCACCCCGTCAGCTCTGGGAGCTGGCCACCGCCCCCTTCCCTCTCAGTGCACAGTGACGACCAGGAAGTGCACCTCCCTCATAATGGGCTCTAATTATAGAGCTCAGCCCTCCCTGAGGAAGCGCCCCTGTGTGTGTGGGCACAGGGGCTGTTTAATTTAGCACAGTGACGACAGCGGGCGTTCTGGAGCGCCCCCTGCGAGACGTGGAGGAGGGTGGCGGCAGAGCAGGCTAGATCTGAGGAATCTTTCATAGGCATCTTTCCCCTGATGTCTGAATTTCTCAGGTGTATATGTTGAGTGTCGGGGGAAGGTGTGATACAAGCTGGCCTTAGACTTACATCATCAGACTAATTTTGCCTACAGTATGTCTAATATGAAAATGGATTATATTGCCATTTGAATTGGAAAACGATAATGTACCATGTTATTCCATGTAGTGCTACAAATAATTGTACAATAATTAACTGAACTGGAGGACATGATTCCAGTGTTAAATAAGAAGGGGAAGGCATGTTTTTGCATCTTTGAATCTGCCTTTGTTTAATTCAGAAATCCCTGATACTGGTAAGGTAAGTCACAGCTTGTCTGCATGTGTTCTCCTGTGTAAGGAGTCAGTATGTTGTGAATTACTTTAAATCATATGGGTTTTTTTCATTGAAAAGCCTAGGAGTGTGAGGTTTATTTATTTAGGAGAAGGAGATGGAGCTAAATTGAGTGCTACACAGAGACTTTCAGGAGCTCCAGTCCTTATCTACACTTGTGCATGCTCATTGTAGTAATTGGTTGTAAGTAATTAAGTGGAGACACAAAGAAAAAGAATGCATTTATGACATCAGCTCTGTTGAGGGTGAGAGAGAATTGTTTGAGCCTGTCTCGCTGTTGATGCGTGATGCTGGACCGTGCTGTCTGTGCTGTCCTCAGAGCATGGGGTCTGACATCTGCCCACTACCTCAGCTGCTGTATGGCTGTTGATCTGAAAAAGAGTGACAATCTTGACACAGGTCATCACTTCTGGCATGTGTCCACTCCTGTTGTCACTGATGCCCTGACCTTTTCACTTAAGTGTCACCACAGTGTCTGACGAACAATCTATACTGTCATTCTGATTCTGGATATCAGCGCTGGATACTCTCTAGATTACGGGGTTAATGATCTGTTCTCATTACTTTGTATTCTTATATTCTTATATGCACTTCCTTAGAACAGAGCTTACTTGTTTCGCACGATACTCACTGCAGGCCTGAGCTTTGTCATACTGCTACTGACTGAGTACAGGCCTACACTGTGTCACTCTGATATTCACTGACTGAGTACAGGCCTACACTGTGTCACTCTGATATTCACTGACTGAGTACAGGCCTACACTGTGTCACTCTGATATTCACTGACTGATTGCAGGCCTACACTGTGTCACTCTGATATTCACTGACTGAGTACAGGCCTACACTGTGTCACTCTGATATTCACTGACTGATTGCAGGCCTCAGCTATGTCACTCTGATATTCACTGACTGAGTACAGGCCTACACTGTGTCACTCTGATATTCACTGACTGAGTACAGGCCTACACTGTGTCACTCTGATATTCACTGACTGATTGCAGGCCTGATATTCAGCCTACATGTCACTCTGATATTCACTGATTGCAGTACAGGCCTGATATTCACTGTGTCACTCTGATATTCACTGACTGAGTACAGGCCTACACTGTGTCACTCTGATATTCACTGACTGAGTACAGGCCTACACTGTGTCACTCTGATATTCACTGACTGAGTACAGGCCTACACTGTGTCACTCTGATATTCACTGACTGATTGCAGGCCTACACTGTGTCACTCTGATATTCACTGACTGAGTACAGGCCTACACTGTGTCACTGATATTCACTGACTGAGTACAGGCCTACACTGTGTCACTCTGATATTCACTGACTGAGTACAGGCCTTCCACTGTGTCACTCTGATATTCACTGACTGAGTACAGGCCTACACTGTGTCACTCTGATATTCACTGACTGAGTACAGGCCTCAGCTGTGTCACTCTGATATTCACAGACTGATTGCAGGCCTATACTGTGTCACTCTGATATTGCCTAGGTGCAGAGCTATCTTACTGCCTCAGAACCTCCTCTCTCTCTCTCTCTCTCTCTCTCTCTCTCTCTCTCTCTCTCTCTCTCTCTCTCGCTCTCTCTCTTGCTCTCTCTCTCCTGCTGTGAATCAGTGCATTGAAGCAGTGAGGAGAGACAACAGAGGTACTGATAGCAAGACAAAGGCAGCCTACAGATCTCGGCTGTCTGGAGTCGCTTCACACACTGAGACAGAATTGGGACGGGCTGTCTGTGCTGTCTTCTCTACACTGCATATCTATTCATCTAAAGTATTTTTAAGTTAGCCAGCAAGCTAATGAACAAACAATAGCAAGCATACAAGCCTTAGATATGAGTGCATATGCAATAAACAAGTAGCATATGAGAGTATTAATATCTAGCTGGCAATATACTTTGTATTTCCATTCTGGTAGAATCTTTTTATTCCCTGTTATATGCTGTTTATTGGGCATTTGGTAAGAATAGTATAGAAACTTACATGAGGTGATTGAACGCATTAAGAGTTCTGGTGACTTTCATTAGGTAAAGGTAACAAGAATTTCTTCAACTGAACAGAATATTAAATTAGGTATTATTTACATCAGATGATACCCAGAGGTCTTTGCCACATCAAGAAACATGTGCCAACTGTTACACAGGTAAAGATATAACAATGTGCCATTGTTTTAACCAAGCACGGAACAAGTACATTCTCACTGCCCAAAAAAACTCATATCCTGAGGGATTACGAGGAGGGTTTTCATGACACTCCTCTCCCCATGCCAAATAAGGGAGAGGGATGAGAGGAGCTCTGAATGTCTGCGCAGTTTAGGCAGCCTGCTGAGCAGATCTCATGTGGGAGATTATGGCGTTAGACTGCACCGTGTGACTGCTCAGTGTAGTCATCTTAATCAGAAGCCCTTAAGCATCGAATGGGAGAGATCTGTGGCTCAACCCAGATTCCGTTCATCTGGGAAGCAAACTTTGCATGTTTATCCCTAGAGACTTCTACATCCACAGTCCTTCCAGTTAAATGTGATTTCATAAAGCTGAGATCTTGAGCAAAGATATGTCATTTTTCTGCCACTTTGTGCACCCTGGCAGAGTAAAACTTCCATCTTAACATTTTTCTTGCACTTTTCCCCTTCTTTATCTCCATAAACCCACCACCTGCTGTTTCTACTCCACCCCCGCATCCCCCTTTCATTCCTTCACAGGTGCCAACAGATGGCTCAGTGGGCTTGCTAGCAGAGCCTCAGGTGGCTATGTTCTGTGGGAAGCTCAACATGCACATCAACGTACAGACCGGCAAATGGGAGTCCGACCCCAGCGGCACCAAGAGCTGCATTGGCTCCAAGGAGGGCATCCTGCAGTACTGCCAGGAGGTAGGAGAGGAGATGAGGAGGTCACCTACAGACTGTATGAATCTGTAACTAGGCCTGTATGAATAAGACCCAACAGATCCTGTTCTGATGGATTCATGTCCAAATCTGACCTAAGCCAGAGATCTGTAGGTGATCATAAGGTCCATGTAATGTTACTCTCTGTAAGAATAGGCCAGAATGTTTTCTCTGCTGAACACAATGATAGAATTGTCTGATGCTAACTTAAAAGTATGTAATTTAATTTCATGTCATGGTGTTATTTTTGTTCATACGAACAAAAACAGGAGGCAGTGGCTAAGAATGTAACAATGATATAATTCTTATGTAGTTGTTGTCTTTCTTTGTGTGCCATTACGAGCACTCAGTGCTGGCTGGAAATTTTTCAAGTTTATGCTCTTTCAGTGTTACAGCAGTGTTACAATTCTTAGTTTACTCAGAAGCTGGATCTCAGTGAGAGTTTTGTGATTTAGTTTCATCGTGTTTACTGCATACATTAATTTTATGAACACTTTTATATACTGAATGCAGGCCAAAATGTGCAGAAGTAATTTTACATTATACTACACTGTAACCATAACTTGAGTGGCTGTCAAATTTACGCTGTCATTTATTTATGAAATGATCTGAACTAAGGCATCCTAAGGCAGTAGATTGTAGAGAATAATCCCCAGCCTCTCTACTGCCACAGGTTGTATTTCACACAATTGGCCCATAGAGTGAAAGGCCAAAATGAAAATTGTCAGTGCTGATCACTACAAATATTTCCACACCTCAAGTTTGACCTTGAGGTATTCACAGCTATATATATCCTCCAGACAGATGTGTTTCTTTAATGTGGTCATTTTCCATTCTGTCAGGGAATAACTTGTAGGGCTTCCCCATCCACTTTCATCACAGGAACATCCAAAAAAGATCTGCAAGAAGTTAGTTGCCTGTTTATCAAAACAGTGATGGCCTGGTCTGTACCAAAGCCAGTCATTTTAGCCCAAATGAATCTAAACCCCTAGCCTTAGGGGAGTTATGAGAATATAAGCACAATGTGTGGATCACTCACCTGATAGACTATGTCTTTTTTATTTATGGAGGACATTGCAGTCTGTAGGAGACAGACCTACAGTC